>UCOM01004788.1:0-11165 GCA_900474385.1 Ormyrus pomaceus | reverse complement strand
TTTATTCTTGTTCCTGACACCTTAAAATACAATTATAACAGGTTTTTCGAACAACTCCAAAAATTACTATCACAAAGTTTCCTCTAGGAGAAAGTAAAATTTAAAAAATTTGCAATAAAAATGCTGTGTAAATAGAGTCGAGTAGACCAAAGAATTGTTTAATTTAGAAATAGAAACTAAAAATTGTCTGAAAGTTACCGTAATTCAGCTTTGAAAAACTAAATTTTACCGGCTGTAAACATCGGTGTCTCCTCCGCACAATAAGCAAATGGCGCAGCTTCGTTTTAGGAAAGGTTCAAAACACTCTGTGTATTAAAACAGAAGAATAGGCTGAAAGCCACGTGGAAATGAGACGGAAATCGTAAAGTCAAAACGACTGCATTTCGAAACGCAAAAGCGCACGAAAAATAAGCGGAAGTGCAGGAGAAGCTTCTGCCGCAACTCTCCCGCGCCAAAAAGGGAGAAAACGAGAACGAAGCGGAAAAGTGCGGAAGCCGCATCGACCTATTTTTTCTCCACTCACCAGAAAGCGGCACTCTCTGTTGCTATTCGAATTATGCCTGCCTCGATGAGAAAACGAGTTCCCTCATTTCAACCTTGCAAACCTCCGCGCCTCGCCTAACCTGTCTCTCTCTTCCGCGCAGAATATATTCGCGCGACACTATTTCCCTTTGGACTTTGGGAGTAGAGAGAAGTGCGACTCGTTACCAAAAAATATCTCGGAGAGCTGCATTAGTACGCATCAAAGTTCTAATTAATCCCGGCGCTTGACTTTGTTTCGCTACCTCAAGTGCAGGAATCCGTTGGATAATTAATGTAGTTTACTGCATCGGCAACGTAAGTGCCTCTTTAAAATGCGTTAATTATCTGCGTTTTTTATTTAGAATAATACTTTGAAATACATGCAAATTTTAGACTAACTTTTTTCATTATTTTGCGACAAAAATCGCTTTATATATATATATATATTTTTTTTTTCCCCCAAAATTAAGAAAGTTAATTCAACTGCTATTTTATGCAGTACTTTTACAGTAAGTTCATTTATCATTACCAACTTTATTAATACTGAAATAAAAAAAAAAAAATAAAATAACACTTTCATTACTCACTGGTCCTTTTAAAAAGTTAAAAACTTTCACCGTCACTCCTTCATCGTTTAAAAAATGACTTGTATTCCTTACGGCGCTAGCTTCCGCTCAGAGCGGAATCTCGCTACGACTTCCCTAACAAAATGCTCGTCAGTCGAAGGCCCGTGAAATCTCCCGCGGTGATGAATGCCAGTATTTCTCTCCACCTACGTAAAAGCGGCAAGTGGAAAAGAAAACTCAAAGATTGGAGGCCTTCGCGCTATTTCCGAGACGGCGGTTCTCTCCTTTAGAACCCGGCGAACCGTAGAAAAGAGATGACGACGTCAGGAGTGGCTTTTTCTTGACCCCGCTTTCTCGAACTAAAAAGGGGACGGTGAGAAAAAAGCCGCGCCCGCGGTCGCGTTAGTTTTGAATTTTTCGAGAGCGAGTTCTTCGCTCCCCCGCGATAAGTCCCGCTCGCAAGCGATTTTCGCTTTTCTCCTTTTATATAGATATAACTTTCGGGCGAAAGGGCTTTTCTCCTTCTTTCTTGCTGCCTCCGCGAAATCTGACTCTAGGAGCTCCCATTCGAGAGAGATCTGCCGCGGATATCGTCTAGAAGATTGCCGGGGACGAGGAGAGAAGAATGGAAGAAGAAAGAGAGCTCGGGGCTTTATTGATAACTTGATTTTTCCTTAACGGACGGGGCGTACTTGTTTTTCGAAAGTTCGAATCTTTTCCGCTCGATTTATTTTTAAATTGCTCCGCGAGATGTGGCTTCGGACTGTATGTTTAGTTGAAAGCTGCAACGTAATGCAAAGAGAGGAAACTTTTCTTAATGAGTTGGGAAGAACTTTCGATTCGTCGTTTTCATCCCAGTTTACTGAAAATTCGGTTTTAAATAGAAATCGAGTTAATTTATTATCTATAATGCTCGGAAACTCTGGAAAGATGTCATTTTGAAATTTTATATTTTATTAATGTCAAGCACTGTATAATATAATACGCATTAAAGAGTAAAATTTTATTATTCGAATGATTGTCAGCGCATTGTATACTAAAACGAACGCGATTTCGATTAATAAAATACTTCGATACAGCGGAAGGTACCTGTTCGTAACTTAAATTGTCAAATTGCAAAGTTTTCGCGCTTTAGTTCTTCAAAATTGCACCTCAACAAATACGTGAAAGCACTTTCATATTCCGGGGCTGAAAAATCCTCTCTCGGCTAAATTCGCGTATGCAAACGTCCAATTTTCGCTTGGGCAACAACAGCGATTGTTTGGAATCGTTCTGCCTAAAAGGCTCTGCGTCTAGCGAGTGTTTTGGAAAAATTGCTTAGCTTTCCTCTTTCGTGCGACGTTGCGGCTTTTTACGTATTACGAGGAAGAAAATAACCGAGAGGGAAAATAAGCTGGCTGTTTTACCAACGTCTCGCTACCCGAGGATATTCGCATACGCGTGCATGTCCCTGGCTTTTACACCTATCGCTCGGTATTATCGCACAGCCTGCGGTTCTAAGCCATCGTGTAAGAAATGAAAGGAGAGGATCCGCAGGACTGTAGGAAGGAAAAACGCCGCTATTTTCGGACTCTGTGTGAGCAAGTTGAAAGAGGAATCGGAAGCATTGAGTGCTGGGCATTGAGGACAATGGAGGGTTTAGAAAGGTAAAGGGAGGCTAGGTTTAAACATGCGTGAAATTGATTTTTTAAAGCAACTATTGACAGTTATTTATTTCTAAGAGATCTTTATCATTTAAACTGCTTTAACTGAGCTTCTGTAAATTATTGTTTGGAGGAAAGGAAATATTCACTGTAATATGCCAAGCTCTTACCCGCCAATCTATTTTCTTATAGTGTGGTTATCTGAATGTTTGGAAGTCAGCCAGTAACCCTCTCTGAATGGATTGCTGAGAATGATTGGCACTGAGGTTCGGCGAAATTTCTCACCAGTTGTTTTTTCTCTCAGATGCCGCAGGCAGAACAAAGCGTATTTCAATCCTCAAATTTATTTTGGCAAACAAAACGTTTGTATACGTTAAACATTATTGCCTCTTTCGAAAAAGGAGAAAAAAAACAGCCAGCACTTTATTTAATTAAATATTTAATTAAACTGCGTTTGCAACCAGTACACGTGTAAAACCTCATCTTAAAAACTAGCAAAATAAGCGTAATCAAGAAGTATTAAAAAATTACAAGCGCCTTTATATTTTAAAGCAATCTTAACTCCGACATAATTGCAGATCCCTATCCCGGGTAAAAACAGCGGGCTGGGCGTAAAAAGCCCGCAAACAGCAGCACGGAGATAAAGCAAAAAAAGCTGCCGGATTCAGGAGAGTGCAAATCGTTGAAAAGAGAGGGCGGACAAAAGCGAGAGGGCGATTCTCCGGGCCTGTTCTTTCGGGGACGTCGTTACCGCTCGCGGCTGCCTCTTTTCCCGCTTCCGGGAAGATAACGCGTGTGAGTTTGCGCAAGAAGGCGGCGGCTCGTCCGCGGAGATGCACTCGCGAGATAATACGAGTCGCCCTGCTGGATCACGGATTGTAAACTCGGACTATTGAGAGAAACATTTTTGGCTGTCTGATTGTACCGCCCAGGAAGCACTGATAGTAAATAGCGACATATTTATGACTCGGCTCTTTCAAGCGAATGACCGAATAGAAACGTAAAACGCAATCATATTCAATAACAGGTTTAGAAAAATATTTCTGCTGGATGCTTTTACAATAGCTAGTAAAATCGTAAAACTAGAATAATTGCTTGCTCAACTCTATCTTATTAGGTATTCTCATGTTAATAAGATTTTTGGCGCAGGGGTCAGAGGGAGTTACAGGGTATTTGCAATGGTAATGAGACGAATGTGGCTCAACGCGCAGCAGACTTGAATGAAGGAAGGTTCCTCATGAAAGCGCGAAAGCGTGAATCTTGATGAATTCGAGTGCGATATTTAAAAAGCCGGTCTATCTAGTCTGAATGCTTTTTTATTTATCTCAATTGAAAAGATCTTAATTAATGCAGTGACTATATATATTCAAAGTTTTTGTTCAATTCTTCATTTATTCTACGTGAAAACTCGTTTGTCTTTCGAGTGATTATTTTGTACTCTTATAAATGAAATTATGCAGCAGGGAGTTGATGCTGCCATCTTAATATTATCCATCAGTCAGTTACTACTATCTTAAAACAAGTGGCCTGCAAAATTCATTCTCCGAAAACGAGGCAGGTACTTTTTACGACTGCATAAGAAGAGCACGGTATGCGCAGTGCCGATACACCCTTGAAATTTGTTCCGTAAGAGCGATAAGGACCATCGAAGCCTCTCGGCTATTAGCGATTTTCCGCGCTCGCGCGTATGTGTGCCTTGCAGCCAGCCTCCCAAACTGGCTTTCACGGTGGCGTCGTAAGGGCCTTTCGGCGCTTAAACGGGGTGCACACTTTGGGAGCCGTAAAACGGCGCGAGTTTTGCGCGGCGTCGCTTTACGATAAGGTACGATAAAGGCGCCCATCGCCGTCTGTCCCATAAGTTTCGCGACGCGGGGCGGCCATTGTGCGCGGCGTCGTTGACCCCTTTTTCCGCTGCCTCGACTATCTGCGAATGCGTTATTATGCCCGGCAGAGATGTGTGTATCGCCGGAATTTATTCGGCTTTTATGGAGAAACGGGCCGCGAACCTTTGCCGGAGGCATTCTGCTGCCTGTCATTAGGAGGCTGGCCTCAATTGAATTTCGAAGCGCGAGTCGATCGAGCCCTCCGGCTATTTAGAGAGAAAACGCATGTTTTTATGGCCCGTTAGAGGGTTCTTGAGGGAAAGCTGTATACCGCAAATGATTCACTTTTTATCGGCGTTCGCATTAAAATTATGTTTTAAAGAACTTTTCTTCTATACTTCAGTGCTTAACGCATATTATCTTTCATAATATTATCTTCATAATTATTATCTATCATAATATTTATTCATTAGTATTTTAGAAAATTCTTTAAACTAACTTTTAAGCAGCTTGAGTAGTTACTTGCAATATTTAAAAACCGCGCACAAGTTTCTATATCAGTCATCAAGCCTGACTAAAATTGAGTTTTATCACTTGACAAGTTTCAGATAAATGACTAGATTAATTACTCTGTAGATAATAAACTGCGCAAACTTTCTCTAGCATGCAAATACTTGATATTGAATTCAGAAGATTAGTTTTTTTTTGTAAATAAACAGGCTTATTCAAATGAAAGAGGAAAATATTAAAAAATCAAAGTGAAAACTTGAAAATTGAGTTATTCGAATCCAGTTTATCGAAGAAGCTCGCGGTAAGTCAAACAAGGTTTCTCTCGCAAAAAGGTTATTTGCCAAAAAAAAAACAAGCTTAATCCTCCGACAATTTCCGATGCGCAATAAGCGCTCTCTCGCGTTCTGGCTTCCACGTATGCAAAACCCGGGGCTAAAGAAGAAGAAGCAAAAAAGAGAAAGGCCAACCCTCGCGGCGAATCTTCCTGGGCTGCCGTTTCGGTTTGACGGCATTCGACGTAAGTCCCTGGGGAGATGAGACGGAGGCGTGCGAGAAACGCTTGAATGATTTTGCGAGTGCGCTCGTCGGGAATGATAATAATGGAGGATTGCCGTGGATAAAGCAGCCCATCCCCTTCCCCGCAGAAGGGAATAATGTGTAGCTAAAAGTATTAATTGTTGTTCTTTTAATTTGATTGAAAGCTAATAATTTGGCTCGCCGCTTGTCTCTTATTAATTAAAATTTATTCGAATCCTTTACTTAATTATGTTTTGGGCATCCATTAATATATATAAAAAGTGAGCATTGCGCAGTATTATATTTTAAATATGAGTAAATTGTTATTAGCTCGAATTATTGTTGAAGAATAATTGATGCAGATTCCGGATAAAAATATATAGTAGATTGAATCCAACCAAGGGAGATAAAGGAAAATATAGAGCCGTGCTGGCACAATGAAATTACGTAAAAGAATAACCTCCTGTTGGTTCATGCATTAGGTTTACAAAAAGGATAATGGATTTCCCTCCCTTAAGCCGGAATACTTTAATTGAAGGATATGTACACAAAAATAGCTATTTTCAATTTATGTGCAGCTTTTTGTGAAATAAATAATTTTAGAAGCTCTAATTCTTGATAAATAAATTAGCTTGCTGAAAAAAAAAGGTTATGGCTAAAATTATTTCCAAGTTTATTACTATAAATAACATTAAAAGCTTTCTTTTTTTTTCGTTTCTATTACCAGTAGTAGAACTGGATTCAGTAGCATTTAAAGAAAAGCTGGCGAAGGTAAAATTTGATTTTCAACGTTTTCTACGGACATAAATACTTTAAAATATTTGTTTATAATTTTAAGAATAATATATTTGAATACTTGTGTAATTAGGTATGAATAAGTAAAACAGATGAAGCAAAAAATCTACCCCTAAAATTAATAAAGTCTCCGACTGTACGTATAAAGTGCGAGAATAACAAGAGGACCGCATAAAGGTTGAAAGTGTAAAGAATAAAAAGACGTTGATTCCGGATGTTAGACTCGTCCGTTATCTACATAAATTTTCCGTCTCCTCCGTCCTCTCCCCTTTCCGCGTAAGTGAAGTTGGAGGAACTAACCAATCAGGGCGCAGAAGAGAGTTGAAAGTCGAAAAGTTTCGTCCACTCCGCGGTGCTGCAACTCGCGAGAATATACCTCGCCACTCTTTTGCGCTCTCTCGTCTTTCATCTCGTGCTTCCCTTCCGAGTTATTCGTATGGGCCAAGTTTTTTCCTGGGGATATTGCACCTTCTATCTTATATTAATAATTCTGGGTTATATATGATGTATCAAATGAAGTAAATTATATTGGTCGGAAAACTTGTTGGAATATAAAGTACTCGGAGCGTGAAGAAAAAGGACGTAATTAACTCTTCGACTTACTGTTGACGAGCACGATAGCCATAGCTCAGCTGCGTCAAACACCGCTCTTATTTTTATTTTGAAAGTGCATTTTCAAAGAGAGCTTACAGCAGCACTCGCACCTTTTTGCTGTGCACCTTCACAATAATACTTGTATCGCAAGGATTGATTTTTCCTACGTAGTTGAAATCGAACGCGAAAAAGCATACACTTACGAAAGCGATGGAAGGAGAAAGATGAAAAAAGAGGGAGAAGTGCTTGTTTGTGCGCCGCTGAATCATCAGGAAAATAAGTGTGCCGAAGTGTTTTGAATGCGACGCGCGCTACTCGGAAAATAAGCCTTTTGAAACATTGACGTGGATTTTCCTCTACTTTACATGCAAAACACGCTGTTGGAGTGTTTTATCATTTCCGAGCATTGACGTCTACTTTCAAACGTTTTATCTAATTGACTATACTTATTTTAATTTTATAGTGGCTGGAAAAATCGCTATTGCTTTAGCATTTGGAGAAAAATATTCGACGTTTCAAAAAAGTAGGCCGATAAGCAAAAAAGAAAAAAGTAATCGATGGCTTTAATTCCCAAAACGATCTGGTTGCAGATTACCGTCTGAAATCTAGTGGAAGTTTTAGATTGACATAACTTGTAGTTTCTACTAGTAAACGTATGATCGTTGCATTATATCCATTGAATGAATAGTTTATTTTCAGCAGAAAAGCTGAACTTTAACGAATGTAGTGTGGGATTGTGGATAAATTTAATTGCGAAAGCCATATTTTGCTTTGCTTTTGAAACATTTTACAGTTTTGTCTCGTATATCGTTTAACACTCTATCAAAAAGTAGTGGAGGAAATCAAATTCTCCAAATGGACATTTAATAATGATATATAAATAAATAGGAAATATTCAAAAATTTAATGAAAGTGAATAATGAATAATCGTTATTAAAACAAAATCTCGTGTCTGGCCTAAATGCATCATGCAGAGATCAAAATGACTAAAGGAAAAGCACGTATTTATTCTTATTCGTTAAAAGTAAATAAGATTCTGAATAGCCATATCATATAATACATGATACAGAATTTCGAAAAATTAGCAAATGAACGAACAAGTAAAATGCATCTGCATCAAAAACCGGATCACAGCTCGGCGGCACATAAAAGAGCCAGTAACCCGCATCTGACATTACACGCGCGTTAGACGCGATCCATTCCGAGATCTTTTAAGGACCACTTCCCGCTAAAAGTCAGCAGCTCCTCTGGTTTTACACCCCTTTCCGTCGCCATTCCCTACATATCTAGCACTGCGTCGCATTGTCATCCTCTCTTTCTCTTTATTTTGATGCCTTCTGACAAAGGGAAAGGCGCCTAAAACGATGCCTACGAATGAAATTCAGGAGGCGTGGATCGGGGCTAAGAAGCCCGCTGGCGCGAGTACCTCGCATAAAGCTGCGGCTCTGGGCTTGCTCTTTTTCATGATCATTCTAAGCGACGGGTAAAAAGGCCGCGGCCTGGAAAGCAGAGAGAGAGAGAGAGAGAGAGAGAGAGAGCTGGAGAAGCCCGCTAAGTGAAGTGACAAGCGCCGCCACGGGCACAAAGCGTGCAGCTGATGAGTTTCGCGGACTCGTTTTTTCGGTCCTATTCTTTAATGCTTTAATGTACGGGTTGGGAAGGCGCGTTGGAGGAGTGTTTTCGCGCTCTTTTGACGGTGGAATCGTTCAAATTTTTGAGAACTGAGCTATGTCGAGGGCTTTTTCTGCCGCCGTCAAAGCTCTGTCTACGGAACTTTTTACAGATTGCGCTTGAAGGAGACAAGTGTGTCAAGCGACAATGTTTGATGGTATTAAGTAATTAGAACCGAAGGAAAAGAAAGGCATTATTTTAAAAATCATAATATAATCTTTTATGAGGAAGGAGTATTGATTTAACTCAGAAGTAGACGAGAAAATTATGTACACGGAATCCTGATTAATTCGAGGAATATATAACTCTCGGGTGCTAATAAAGTATTCAGCGAGTATACTTTCAATCTATACAGTTAATATATGCGAGTTATCCTAAGCTGTAAATAATGCAGTAAAATTAATCAAGTAAATCTTAAAAAGCGACGACTGTAAGTATAGGCGAAAAATGTCGGGAAAGAGAGGGGATCAGCCGGCAGTGGCACTCGAGCCTTGCTTGCTATCAATTTAAGAAGAAAAAAGAATAGCCATTTTGAGAAAGTATCGCCGAGCCGCAAAAATGCGTGGCACGACTTATCGGGCGATAAAGCTCGTCGCCGCTGCCGCTGCTACCGGCGGGGGCACTAAAATATTCTGAAGCACTACGCGCGTGAATCGAATTTTTCACGATAAAAAAGTATACTCGCGCGCTGTATACGCAAAGGAGCCGGCTTTACATACTGCGAGCATAAATTTCGAATTTAATCGCATCGATTTGCGTAACCCGACGCCGCGCCGAACGCAGCTCTTTTTTCGAAAGCGCGTATACGCGTAAGCAATAACAGTATTTTTCGCTTCGCCAACGGATCGTTCAATTTTTTTGACTTTTCACTTATAAAGGAAGCTTTTTTATTGGACAGTTCGGTGCACGTACTCGGAGAGATACTGACCATTTTGATTTGCCGCAGCGGTCCTAGTTCACCAAATTCATTTCTAAAATTTTCATAGAAATTTATAACGCTATTCTAAAGTATGAACGCCTGCATCCGCCGCTCTTTTTTCGCTTCATTTTTTACTTATTTATTATTCGAATCAAGTTGGGCGAGAATAAGTACATATTTTGTATATCGCTCTAAACTTGGATACCAGAGCGAGCTCTTAAGGGTATAAATCGTCATAATCATTTCATGGAAACTGAATAATGCCATAAATTCATTTGATACTCGATTTAATTGCAAATTATTAATTGCACTTCACGGTCAACTTACTCAAACAACAAGTAATGCATTTTACACGAAAGATTATTTTGATCAATGGCATGAATTTTACCGCTAATAATAAGGGTAGCTTAATTGTTTTGCAACTGTTTCACTCGTTTTTCACTTTTCAAGAAACATTTAATGTGCAATACGATCAAGCCACAAGTATATTACATACCAAAGTCTTACATGCAAAAAAGTTCTAAAAAATATCAAAGTGCCGTATGGATTTTCAAGCCTCTATCTTGAATAAATTTAAAAAAGCTCTTCCGCCTCTTTACAGGCAATAACTCTGCCACTCGAATTCTTTAAGCATCCACTCTCTAAAGTGTTTAAGGCTGTGAAAAAAAATTATCGCCGGCAAGCAAACGCTCACCTCAAAGTAACGATCTACACCCCGTCCCGATCTCTCTGCGTAGGCTTTTGGCTTCGATAAGACGATATCTCTTATCGGTGCGATTCCCCTCGTCAAAAATCCCGGGGAGAAGGGGCAAGAAATTCTCCGGCGTGCAGTGAATGAAAGGCGAACGCGAGCTTTCGTAACAAATCGACCATCCTCCCTTCGATAACATGCGTGCACAACCTTTTTACCCTCTTGCTTGTCACGGTTCAGTGATAGTAAAGATAAATTATATAATATGTAAATAAGTAAACAAAGTCAAGTTTAGTTCGTCGAGAGTGGATGAAATAGTTTTAAATAAGTATGAAAAAATGTTTACTTTGGGTTTTAAATTGTTTTCATGTATCCTAGAAAAAATATACAAAAATCTAGAGTCATTTAAATAATCCGTGTGAATCAAATTTTGAATAATGTAATGCGTCGCTTTGAATAATAGCACGTTCTAAATTCTCGAGAAAAAAGAATAAAGTAAGTTACGGTCTGTATTAATTTGAATATTATTGTATAGCATTTTTAAAAGTTATGAATAGTCGGATTTAAAATACAAGCATAATATTGTGGAAATAAAAAGTATTTTTAAAATAAAAATCAAATAAAAAACTGAAATTAGATATTTAAAATGACTCACCAGGAGAGTGTCATACCTCCGGAACACCAATCTTCCTGAAACTCCACAGAATGTTCCCTTCACTCTAAATATGAAGACCGGTGCATTCAGTTTAATCTCATAGGCCCTACATTTTTAGCTGAAGGCCTATGTACCTATGTTTTATTTAGAAAAAAAATAAAATTAATTTTTTTTTAAAATACATATATTAATTTTTATGATTTTATATTCATTGTTATATACAAAATATTACAGAATATACATCATATATTACCTTATAA
>UCOM01004787.1:0-11165 GCA_900474385.1 Ormyrus pomaceus | reverse complement strand
CCGCCGCTGGGAAAACCTGACGCCCGCCCGCGCCCCCCCCCCCTCCCCGCTCGCGGTGCCGATTTTACCGGAGATCGGCGAGAGAGGTGTTCTCTCTCTTCGCCGCCGCGGTGTGTGGTTCAATGCCCCGGTTTTCAGGGGAACTCGTCTCTCTCTCCGATTCGAGTCTCCGGGCGGACGAGAGAGATATACCGATTTTGTTTTTTCTTATCTGCCGCGTTCGATCGTAATTTATGCGGGGAACGAATTCTGGCGTAAACGCTGGCTTCTCGGGAAGTGCAGCGTTGAATAGGCAAACAACGGGCCGGTAAACAAGCGGAATACGCACTGTTTTTCTCGAGTAAACAAAAAAAAAAAAAAGTTTTTTGGACAACGTATTTTATTTCTGTTTTCGAAACTGCTAACGAAACCGGCCTCGGCAAGCGCGATATATACATTTCCATGTTTTTTAATCCCGACTTTGACTGTATTATTACTCTCACTTAATTGCAGGCAAGAGAAAAAATTCATTTCCACTACGAATTGGGGCGCGCGCTAATTCAGCGCAAAAATTCCCGTTCCATCGGGCTCCGCTCCGACCTTTGTTCATTGTTCGAGCCTCGCAGTCTTGAAGGAGGCTGCGAACGCGCGAATGTACTCCATTATGCGCGCGAATGTAGGACTTTAGCTCGGCGCGACGCCCGGATTTTGGCGGAAATAATTGGCGGCGCGGCGAAAAGCGCGAGGCCGGTTAAAATCCGCGGAGCCGCGAGAGTATGTAAAAAGCGACTTTGTCCGCGGCTCTTCCTCCCTTTCTCCGCGACCAGTTGGACTTTTCGGAGTTTCGCTTCTTGTCACTGCGCGGATATGCTCGGTCAACGACAAGCTGCCGGGCGACGTAAAAATTAAATTTACGGCAGACTCTTTTTTTAGTTCGGTTTTGCGCGCACGGCTGTGCTTTTATGATGAAAATGGAGCTTGTCCTGGCCGTCCCGGGGGATTTGAATTCCAAATTACGTCGAGGGGGGAAAACGGGGACACCTACGCGTTTTCACATAAATTTGAGATACCCCCGCCGTAGTTATGAAAGCGTTGCGTAAAAACATCATTTCTTTTATAGAGTCGTTTTTCGAAGAAAAGTTTGGCAAACCTTTCTTATATACTTCTATTCTTCAATTGTGTCACTGAGAAAGAAAGTCGTCATAGGATATCCATCGCAATTGCGTCAATCTCATTCAACTTCCGATCGATGGTACTTTGATAAAAAAAAAGGAAGGTTGGCAAATTAACGGCGACGAGTTTCCCGATTCCTTTGTCAGGCTGAAAAAGCTCGACTAAAAATTTGAAATTTCACCTCGACGCGTTCTTCATAATTTTCAACAATCTCCCGTAATTCATTCAAGTGCCCCGGCACTTTTAAAGCCTCCTAAACCCGAGCAAAAGGACGGAATTTAAGCGCGCGCGGCAGAAAAAGACGAGCGCGCGCGCCAAATCTGAAAGTTTAATTCGGTCTCCTCTCGAGAAGACGTCACAGCCCTCTTAATTGATCTGCCAGAGTCGCGCGGTAATTACGCCGCCCGAGAGAGAGAATTAGCGCATCCAAGGCCCGGCCAAGTACAAGAGAGGATCGACAAGACGGCGGGGAAGCCGCGGAAGTGGAGGGAGATTCTCTCTCTCTCTCTCGCGGCTTTGTAATCGGCCGAGTGAATAATGGCGTCGATTAAAATCTTATTCGGACGATCGCGAGCTCAGAGAGAGAGAGAGAGAGGGAATTATGAAGGGTGGGGTCCTTTTTCGAGCTGGGTTTTGTTCGCGTTTACCCACATTCGAAATGAATGATATAGGATAAGTGTTCCGTGCTTTCGTATCGATTCGTGCGAGCTAATTTCAAGCCGACGCGAACGACTTGTTTTCATATAAATATGATTCAGGACGCAGTTGGCGTTTCTCATAAAAACTTTTTGTCAGTCTTTTTCAATTTCGTTCGGTTTTCGCTGTTTTTTTTTTTTTTTTTTTTTTTTTTATTTAGTGGCTGCAGGCACGTGCAGCAGTAAAGAAAGAGAGCTGTATTGAATCGTGAAAAAGTAGCTTTTTTTTATGACGCACTTCGCGCGTTACTTGTTTTTTTTTTTCTTTTTTATCTTTCAATTTCGAGCCCGAGATTAGAAACGTTACTGGAATAGTTTAAATGAACGAGTATATTGGCTCTCGGGGTCTCGCTGTATAAAGCGGTTTAGTTGCTACTTTTTCGCGTAAGTTTTCAACTTACGGAGTTATATAAATAACTTCAACTGCGGATGAATTTTATGGTTATTAAGCTATTATTTATGACTTTATTTCAGAGACTACGTTAATTTTTTACAATGCAGTTATTTAATGAGAAATTAACTACTTTTCCATGGCTTGATATATTTTGCTTTTAAAATTTGTATTGGACTGCATTAATTTTCACTAATAAACGGCTTGGACGTAACTTGCCGAACTTAACGTCAAATTTACGATTGATAAAAAAAATGTATACAACTTAACGGGAGAAAGTGAATTATTAGTTTCACCTCTATGATTCACAGGACAAATTGCAATAATCGTTAAACTCTCTTAAAAGCTTCTTCCATCGAATGATAAAAAATCCCTCAGCCGTAGATCTCCGCTCGCCTCTCCTCGCGCAGACGCACGTAACGCATACAACTTTACGCGGGTTAAACAATACTTTTTCCTCGGCGGCGATCGGCGCGCGGATTTTCAGGAAGGAGGCGAGAAGAGCGGAAGATACATTGTATCGCGCCGCTCCGAAGTTACGAGACGCAAAGTGGCCGCGGTGTTTACGCGCTCCGGTGATTTATGCCGGCTGTCGGTAGCCGCGCGCGCGGAGCCGCAATTTTCTCGGATTGTGTGCTCTGATAATGGCGAGGAGGACGCGAAATTTACAGGGGCTCTCTTCTTCCCTCGGAGGAGAGCGCGCGCGATGCTTCAAAGAAATCGCCGCCGATACGATCGGTCTAATTTCGAGCGGGATGCGAGAATATACGTAAGAGTGGATTAAAAACGCTGCCGCTTCGTGTACTAATGTTACGCGCGGACGATGGAGTTGATGACGCGGATGTTGGGTTTAATGAATATGTTAGTTCGGGGCTATTAAAGGAAATAATCGTAAAGTGGTATCGTACATCATTTTTAATTTACCTTCATGTGATCATTTGTGTATAAGGAATTTGTTTTATATGAAAACGGCAATGAAATGAAATATATTCTACTAAAGCTAATGAAAGAGGGTTCAAAACATAAACAATTTATAGCGCTTCTTTTGCATTATTAAAATGTAAAACATTGTTGTATGAAAATTTAAGATTCACGTTTCTGAGAGGAAAATATGTTCTACTTGTTTATTTCCCTTTATTTATAATTACTTCCGTCGATCGTAAAAGTTTTGTCGAGCATAAATAATGTTTTTGCTTCATAAATTTAATCAAGTATATTAACAATTCCGAGCTTCCTTATGATGTGAGCGAAATGTTTTGTAAATTACTTATCGCAAGAATAATTTCATTATGAGTCAGAGCAGGTCAACCATAATAAACGGAAACAATGAAAGACATCGGAATTTCACGAAATTACAAGGAAGTGAGCTGAAATTCACGGTTGAAATGATGAATATGTGTTTGCATTTTTTAAGACTTTTTTCAGCATAAACGATAAAATTCGTTAAATTTCTCAAGGTACTTGACTGCTTTGACAGAGATATTTTCATCCCCTAATTAGATTTATTCTTAAATTACTAAGACACTTTTTGAAACAACATGTTCACTTGAACGGGATGGAAAAAATGAATATTTTCATCATATATGCCATGCAGTTTAGTTAGATTAAATTGTTACGTACATCAAAAACGCAAGCAAACCAATACTGTTCCAGAAGATATTTCAGTGTGATCCAGATAAAAATTCCAGTCGTATTTTAATTCTCGCGTAATCCACCAGGGAATTATCCGCATTATGTATATAGGAGCAGCTTATCCTCCCGCCTTGGCTCGGCAACCGTCACTCGTCAATCATCGAATTTTCATTCCACCCGCCGCGACGCAAAGGAATATGAATGCTTAGCGCATTTCTAGGCCGAGTCCGGAATGCACAAGTTGCGCTCGGCATCAACGGTTACCCAGGCGTCAATCTCCCACCCCTCCCCGCTCCCGGACGTTTCCAAGATACTCGAACTGGATTTTAGCATTGCGTCACTTGGGGCCCCCCCGGTACAATGGAATTCCGAGTCGAATTACGAAAAGTGTCACAGCCCGGTGATAAGGATTTTGACGCGCTAATGGAAACTGGATGTGAAACCGAGGATGATGAGCTTTTTCTCGCGGTGATTGACGTTTCACTTTACTTTAAACTGCGAGCGCCGAGGCTCGTAATGAAAACTAATGGCTGCCTGAAGATAGTCAGATTTATTTATTCGTTTAGTTACGAAGTCGCAATTAGTCCGGTTTACCAATGCTGTATATGCTTATTTGGTGGGATGACTAAATGTTGTGGTTGTAGAAGTCGTTTGTCATTCAAATTCAATTAATTTTCGGACAAATTATTTTTGATAAAACGGAATCAATAGTTTAGTGACCCCAGATTTTCAGAATAATTCTAAAATTTTCTTTTTGATAAACTTCAGTTAATTCAACATCAAAAACTAATTACCATAATTGCCCGAGAAGAACAATGAAATGAAAAACCACCGCAAAGAATATAAAAGCAAGAAGAACATACAAAAGCTTTCCAATAGCGAAAAAGGTTTCGCGACGAGTAATATAAAGAGAAGAAAAATGTTTGTTACTGTTACATCGGATGTTCGATGATATAACGTTTCACTTAACGCGTCGGCGACGGCGCAGTTCCCGCTCGAAAAAAAAAACGGCCAAATTGTTATTTTTCGCCGGCCGGAAATTTCACGGCCTTACTCGGCACTTTTTATCCTTCCGCAATGAAAGCGCGCCGGAATGTCAGCGCGGCGGAGAGCCGCGCGACGGCATCATCCAAAGCAGCAAGAGAGAGAGCTCGAAAAACAAAAAAAAAAAAAAAAAAAAAAAAAAAAAAAAACTACCGAGCTGCCGCATCTGCTAAAACTACCTAGGAAGCTTTTAAATCGTTAAACCCCCACCGCCCGAGGACCTCGCGGTGCTCGTAAAAGCGTATGTATACAGAGGGGGAGGGGGTTTTGCGGGACGAGTCGCGGATGTGTATCGATATGTACGCCGGCCTGTTTCGCGTCCCGTCCGCGAGCCTACAGTGGTGCTTTAAACTTTGGATGTGTGTCAAGTAGTTAACTATTTTAAAAGTTTGCGCTGGGTTTTTGGGGGATATGAGGAAGCCTTGATTTTCTGTTTGAATCGAGAGTTTAAATTACGGGTATCGTGGGTGCTTTGTTATACTTTGCTGAGTTCTTGGAAAAACCTTTTTGTCGTGAAACTCTAAATAATGAACTGGTTTGTTATTCCAATAATTTATTATTTCCAGGTATGAAATAAATTAAAAATGTTTTTGTTTAAGCAAATGAACGTTCATCTGCATGAGAATCACTAAAATTCGTATTATTACCTTTTCTCATTTCAGAGGGAATATAATTTTAATTTTAATTTTCGCCATAAAATTATCTGGAAAACCATTACATATTCCTCTCAATATCAACTGAATTATAAAGTAATGAAGAATTAATACACGTATATTTAAGCGCATCCGCAAAAAGTGCAAAACACACCCCTTTTTTCTGCATAACAGTAACGGAAGCAGCAGCGGCTTAAGCTTTCCCTTTGAGGATACGGAAACACGTTGAAAAGCTACTTTCAGCGGCAAAAGAAACTTCGCAAGTTCTTCCTGTATTCACGAAGTTACAAGGATCGCGCGCGCGACTTTTTGTCGTCGCTTCCCCGCGGCAGCAGCAGCAGCAGCAGCAGCAGCAGTCGTGTCCGATTGACGCGAGAGCACCGATCCGCGTTGGCAGCTGGGTGGGTCAGAAGCGCCGAAAGAAAGAGAGAGAGAGACACGAAGGAGCGACAATGTCGCGCCCGTTTTTCCGCAAAAGCTGTACACTGCACGCCGGATGTGGAAAGAGAATATGCCGCTCTCTCGGGCAGGTGAACCGCAGGAAGTTTGCTCGATTTCTGTGAGAGTTCAGTCGCTCGTGACGCGCCGCTGACGAGATTTCGATGCTTTCGTGTTTATTCGACGCGAACATACATATATATACCTGTATATCGCTGGCTGCACTGCGTGTTATTCTCCGAGCGTTGCGAGAGGCAGCGCGGGGAGACGTGTATATATCGAGAGAGCTGCTTTCCTGCATTAAGTTCCTGGGAGGGAAATGTATCGCGAATACCGATGCTCGACTCTCCGCGCTGCGCAAAGTAATGCGCGGTTGATACTTTGATGCTTTGATATGCCCGTGAAATGCCTGCCTCGGAGGGTTTTTTCTTTATTATGCGCTTTGCATTTCGTGTACGTACTTCCAGGGTGACTGATTGTCGAGGATTTATGAGCTTCAATGTAATTCGATATACGTTATCGTCGCCGCTTTTCCTCTGTTTATTTTCAGTTTTTCAAATATTATTCTATGTGTGTCTTTCGAAAAAATTGTCTTCTGCGTTTATAACCTATATCAAAAGCAGACAGTATAAAAATATTGTTTATGCAAAAAAAAAACATGTCCCGGAAAACTATCGTTACTTTAAAAATAAATTTTTTGCATGTAAAATAGATTTTTCTTTGAAAAAACTTCGGCGACGTAAACTGCAAGTCCAACGGTTTTACAGCACGTAGTTAAAAACACCAATTTTCGAAAAATACCAATTAACTTCCCCGATATTTTCAAAAAGTAATTTCAATACAACAGCTCGAAAACGTTAAAAAAAACAGAAAGACTTTCGTCATTCCGTAATTTACCAGTATCATTTCGCTGTCTGCCTCGGTGCTATTGACCCGAATCCTCTCTCGCACACGCGCGCAGCTCCCTGATTTCCGATACCCTGCCAGGCCACGAGACGGAAAACGAAAAACAGAGAGAGAGAGAGAGGAGAAAAAAATTCGCTTGTATAAGGACCCGCGCGCAGGCCGATGTTTAAAAGTCCCGTCGCCGCAGGTTTACGCTCGCGCGGAGCGAGAGAGAGAGAAAGAGAGAAGCGCACGCGAATCCGCCAAGATGATTCCAACGTGCTCTCTCGCTCGAGAAAAGTAAATATAGCGCGGGGACTACCAAACCAGTTTTCTCTTAAAATAACTCGCGATTCGACGACGAGTCGTCGGCGCGTTATACACTTGCGCGTCTCTCGGGCCAGTCTATATACCTTCGCTCGGCTTTTCGACGACCGTCAAGTGTAATCGGGGGAAGCGGCTGAATGGCGTACAACGCGATAAATCTTCTTTATTAAGCCCTGATAAATTACGCGGCAGTGCCTGGGTTTTATTGGTTTTTAGCGCTCGCGCGGGGAGAGATGTTTATTTACGCGGATATTTGCATAGGCCGCCGGTAAACGCTCGCAAATGAAAATCTTACGCGTCTTTCGCGGCGATTTATGTTATTACATCGGCTGGGCGGGGCGCGGGGGGGACGCGCGCGACTGGCGGGGAAAGCGGGAATAAAAGAGGTGAGACCGCACTCGAATCTCCGAGACGGATATATACTTCGAAAAAACTTGAGGAATTCTGGAGGAGTTCCTGCCCGGCCGCGGAACGGTATTTTGAACACGAAGCTCAAATATTCGCGCTCGCGGAGAGCTTTCTTTAAAACCTCGGCGGGACCGGGATTTTGCAAATTGGAACTCGAAAAATCCGGCTCTTATTCAAGCTCGATGGGACGGAGATTAAGTTGGCGAAATTAAATTAAACGTACCGGAAAAAAAACGTGCTATGGGCTCTTCTCTTTTGGCTGGCTCTCTTGCAGTAACCGAAATATTTACGACCGCGAAAATTGGATTTTCCTAATTCGGGCTGGTTTTGAATCAAAATTAACCGTTCGATACAAATTATCGATTAGATAATGACGATTCGGCTCGTTTTATATGTAAATCTAATAATTTTTCGAGCTGAGCGAATTAGTCGGCCGACTTCTGTGTAGGATGAAAACTTGATTTTAAAAGGCTTATTCCTTCCAATGGATCACCTTTTTAATAAATTTATTTTGCAATAATTTTTATTTCATACACTTCTTGATTGAATAAGAAATGCCTGAATAATAATATAATTCCATTGTATTTCCTTAAAAAGAAGTTCTCGACTTTATTCGAACCCTATTTCCTTTCCACGAAGGAACATTCCTAAATACTTTCTCCAAAGTTTATAACATGTAACGTTATAAACGAAGGAAAATAGTTTCCCCGGCACTTGTATACAACCCTCATCAAAAGTTTCATCCAGCAAGTAGCCAAATAATAATCCTCGCAGTTCTCTAATTAACACCAGCCGTTACTTCATTTCCTCGAAAATCGGGGAACTTCATAAACAAGCCAGCGCCACGTCTTAGGACTCCTTCCTCTCTCTCTCTCTCTCTCTCCCATTCATGCTCGAACGCGAAGGAGAAACAAAAGTGCGCGCCCTCGCTTCCGCATCCCGGCAGTGTAAATCTAATCTCGAACGCGGCAAGTTGGAAGCCGCGCGGTCGCTCGCGTTATTTAAACGGATTTGCATTCATCCGAAGATCTGCAGCGTCGCAGTCACGCGCGCCGCGAGTCGACGAGTTTAGCGGGGAGGGGGGAGGAGGCCCCGAGTCGATGCGATCAATTTTCCGCGGGTTAATTACGCGAGGCAACTTTCGGGGCGCAGTCGAGGGAAGCGGGGAAGTCTCGCAATGATAGCGGGGGCCGTCGTGCGTGGAACAATAAGGCAGCTGTTTACGATTGTGTTTTCACTTTTCCAGCGCGGAAGGAAGATTTTCCCGGATTTTGCTTTGCATCCTTTGTGTTGCTTTGCGCTTTTTAATGGAGCACAGCGGCGGCCGCGAGCAAAAAGAAATTTGACATTTTTTCGTTCATCGGAAAGTTCATTGAGCTGGATATGATTTTAAAATGAAATTTGGAAAAGCGCTGCAGTATATTTACGTAATATCGTGGCGCGCGAAGTCAAAATAACTTATTTCACGTAATGTACTGTAGCACTTTTGGGAAAATATTAACGCTGTAAATTCAAAAGTGCATAAATCGAATGAAAATTTGGTTCTGGCTAAAAGTCCGAGATATAAGCATTGTTATTCATTTTACATAACAAAGAGATTCTGTGTGATTTACGTAACAAAGTACTCAGAATCAACTGAGTAATAGCCGATCTAATAATAAAATTGCAGCTTATCACTCCTGCGCGATTTGATGACTTGTCATTTTCCGATGAAAACATGTAATAATCTCGAACATCGTTATCCGCGATTCATCCTCCGCACTTTCCTGCGTCAGTCCTCAATTCCATTCAATTTTCCTACAAAATAATTTCAATAATTACACCTGAAACGGGACGAGCGAGCCCCAGCAAAAATACCTCCTCTCCCCGCAAGCGAGCTGCTTCGTCCCCGCCGAGGAAAATACTCCGAAAAATCTCGCCGCGCTGAGAGAGCTGCTCGCGGCGAGGTGCAGCGCGAATCAAAGCTGGGTTCTCTCGCTCGGCGGGCAGAAATTCTCACCGCATCCGCAGTAAGTACAGCCTCTCCGGCTTGGGGGACGGCCGCCGCGTAACTAAATATTCCCGCGCGCACGCCGAGGCGGCGGCGGCGGCGGGACAAAGTTCTGCAGCCTCGCGATACATATTCATCCTCGTAAAACTCAAGTTCCGAGTCCCAGCGGATATTCTCGCCTTCATCCACTCTCTCTCTCTCTCTCTCCGCGCGCGAACTCGGCTACAGAGCCGAGGATTAATATATCAGTCTCCGCGCCCCGGACGCGAAGTGCATCATCTCTCTCTCTCTCTCTCTCTCTCTCTCTCTCTCTCTCGCGCTGCATAACGTATACGTTTTACTTAGGCGCGCGCCGCCGCCGCTGTAATATTCCCTCGTATTTATTCGCTCTTATCGTCCCGCTTTCGTATGCGACGGTCCGACCGATGAATCTTTTATGCGTCTTGCGTCTTGAGTGGGCTTCGCGCTGCCGCTGTTGCTTTCGATGCTCCTGTTGCGCTTTTAGGGATCGGGCTGCTTTTTTGGTGGGGGGTTCGATGAGCGCGCTCCCGTGCAATTTGCTTTTGTCGTTTTCTGCATTGACCGGCGACGCTTGAATTTTGCGAAGTTTTAAAGAGCGTCGTGAGCGTTTAGCGGAGCTCCATCTAGATTATCGTTAGCTGGCAAACTTCTCTTAAATCCGATAAATAATTTGCGTAATGAGTTCGACTTCGTTCGAATTTAATCCTAAATTTAAGTGAGTTAAATGTCTGAACTCCGGCGTACGACGTTTGCAAATGCTATTCTATTCCGAAATATAACAGAACTACTGTGGACCTTCTGCTTGATTACTTTCTGCTGCTAAAATTCGAAACGTAATTTAAAAGACAATTTCAACCAAAACCATATCTGCCAGACATTTCCAGCGGCGTAATTTCGATTTTTAAAACCGTCCTACCGATCTAATCTACAATTTCGTAACAGCGCCTCCGCCGTCAAAATCCGGCCTCCACGCACTTATTCGGCGAGCGCATCGTGCACGAAGTTCAAGCCTCCTAATTAATACGCGCGGCGTGCGCCTGGCGTGCAGTAAAACTCTCCCAGCATCCCCCCCTTATAACCCTCTCCGCGACGACATAAACATCTCTCTCGCAACTCGCGCTCCTCTCTCGCCTCGCTTACATTCACGAAGACACCGAGAAATTCGTTCGCGCGTCAAAAAGCCCAGGCTAGATTATAAAGAGTCCGTCCTCGTGTCCCTCCCTCCTTCGCCGAGGATAATTGAGGCCCTGTCGCGGGACGAGCGCCGATCGCGATTGCGACACACTTTGCTCGCTTTCTCGCTCAGTTTCCCTTCCTATCCGGCTTCTAATGCTCGGGCCGATATGCATCTCCGTCACGAGTGCCGCCGAGAGAGCTTTATACAAAGAGACGCGAGGAACGAGCGAGCCTGTTTTCTTCGAGAGCCTGCCGCCGCGGGGATTTATCTGATGGACGGGCGCGAGAGCGGGGCTTTTCCTTTTATCTTTTGTTGCGAGCGCCGTCGCCGCCCCCCCCCCCCCTTTTTCGGG
>UCOM01004786.1:0-11166 GCA_900474385.1 Ormyrus pomaceus | reverse complement strand
TTGCTCGCAGGAGGCTCTTGGTCTCCAATCCCTCCCCCCCGCCCGGCTACGGCTGAGCGAAACGAGTTTTTCCAAGTTATAAGACGGTTATTGGATGGAAGGCGAGTTTCCTCTCGCAACGAGGCGCGCAGACTCTATGCATGTTTATTAATTTACGAGTCGGTTTCAGCACTGCCTTTCTTTCCCCGAGTTGCTGTTATCTCTTTAGATTTGTTTTTCGCTTTTTTTAATTATAAGGATACCGCTGCGGCTGAGGGAGGATTAAGGAATTTTAAGCGGAATTATTGTTTGATCTCCATTCTAAATAAGTTTGAATTGCTTGATAAATATGTACAATAAAACGTGTTTTTCTAACTTACAGAGCAGAGAAGACCGTTACGGAACTCACCTGAAACACATAAAAAATTCATAATTAGACGTTAATGTTTTTATACATTGCTTTAAGAATAAAAAATATACTATCATAATTATTAAAACGTATATTTTTTTACAGCTTCAAGTTACAGAGAGAAAAATTCAATGGTTTCCCTCGAAAGTGAATGACGGCGTTCAACGCGCCAGTCATCAAGTTATGTTTGACTTTAACCATCTTTTATGTGCGTCCCATAAAACGTTAAAGCAAAGGCCAGCTCTCCCCGACTCTCGATGCAGCGAGGTTTGAAAAAAAAAAAAAAAAAAAAAAATGTCATTTTGAGTGCTTGTGTATCTAACCTCGGTTGTACAAAACGGAGACTCGTATGTATAACCGGCGCTTCGCTTCGAAATAAAAGAGGAGCTCTCTTCTCTATCCCTCCCGGTTCTGTGAAACGGATGAACGGCTGGAATCGTTCTGACAGTTAAAAAAGAGTGGGGGGTTGAAAGGCGGGGAAAGAAATGGAGCAGGAGAAGAAAGAGGCGGTGTAACTGAAAGCGAAACAGGAGAGAAAGAGAGAGAGAGACGTGCCGGCGATTCCGAGTTTTTCAGGGTTTCGCTCTTGACTGCATTTCCTCTCGTTTCGTTGTCAGTGCTGCTTTTGTATTTCCGTTGTTCGTGCGTGCAATCAGCTAGAATGTACATTTTTCTAGCTGATGCATTGCAAGATAGATAAAATGGCACGTGCTATTTGCATTAGAATATCTTGAATTTAACATTGTAGCAAATACTTCGCATTTTTAGATTTAATATAAGCGCTTGAGTAATGATAAAAAAGAGATTCTATATTAATTGAATTTTTTACGGAATCAAGCTAGAATTATTTACCGATTGAATCAATTCATCCACGCTCTAAAGTAGTAAACTATTAAATTCCTTATTTTTATCAAATGGAAGCCAAAATAATTACTTTCGAACATTTCCGCTGAAAAAGTAAGCCGAGCGTTAAAGCACCGCAGCCGAGCGCAAAATCTGGCAGCGCGCTTAAAATATTCGAATTAAGATTAAAGATACGTCAATTTCGCGCTTCCGTCCCGTTCATCCAAAGCGGAAGCTTTTTCACGTCCCGTCCCGTCCCGAGAAAGGCAGAGCTCGCCGTCATCCCGGCTATCCGGCGGCATCCATCTGAGGGAAAGATTCAATCAGTCCCTCTCTTCTGAAACTCTCTTTACGCGGCTGAATCGAGCGCCGTCGAGCTTGCCGAATGGCTCGAAATGCGCACCGAAGATAAATTGTTTTCTTTCGGAATGCGCGAGAGCCCGATAAAGTGAAAGCCTTCTCTCAGAGCCTTTTTATCGAATATTTTTCTTATTTAGGCTGCGGCGTTAAAGTACTTATGATTTATGCTTTGCAGGCAGTCGAAGCAAAAACGTTTGTTGAAGATAATTATTTATATTGATTCTCGGTGCAAAATGGCGATAATTTAGAGTGCACTTAAAAATGGATTTTTTAAACGCCCATAAAAGAAGAAAATACTTTCTAATACTCATTAAAAATATAAGAATTCCAATCGTCTAAAATCGAACTGTTTCCATAAATACGCAGTACTTTTTAGACACTGGAATAGGCAAGACAGTATTTAATATGAATAAATACTTAATTCTCGTTAATATAATACTTTTAAATTATTGCTTTATTTTCAATTACTGTTATACGGACATCCAAATAGACATCACTGCAAATATTTTTCTGTTGAAAAAATTGATAAGAAAGTTAAATCCTTACCATATAACCCTGTTTGTCAACAGCGAGTGCAGTTTTCAACAAAGATTATTTGTTTTGCAAATGAAGGAAATAGCACCAACCATAACCGCCAATTTACACAGCAAAGGCTTCCCTGAAGATACCAGTATTGTATTGTTGCCGATTTTCTGTGAGTTTAGGAATTTTTCTGCTCATTTTGACGATGTACTTCAAATTTTAGATGTTTATAATCAATCACCGGCAAAAAATGCACGACCAAATACACTGCTGTTAATATTTGAAAATGAAAGAATTTCTGAGAAACTAATTGCAAAGCTTTGTGAGTATGCGTGGAAAAAATTGTTTTTAAATTTTTCGGTCATCAAAGTCAATGTTCGAAGCCAATTTAATACAACTTGGATTTTTCATTTAAATCCATTCTATAATAAACTGAATAAAGACAGGTTACATTCAAAAACGAAATTATTTCCTCAGAAACTGATTAACGTTAACAATTATCCGTTAAAAGTGCCAGGTTATCACTTTCCTCCATACGTAGAAATCACAGAACATTTAAACTCAATCACAATCAAATTTGAAAAAGTTCTAATGTTTATTCTACAGAACATGAACTTTTCTTACGATTTCTCGATAATAAGTAGAAAAAACTCAGATCATACCGAAAATCAATTACGAATATTACGAAGACTTTACAACAATCAAGCCAATGTGATGCCAGGTGCTTATCTGATGCCTAATCAAGAAAGTCACTTGGTGTATTCACTTCCAAGTACGATCGGTGCAATACCTTGCGAAAAAACAGTCGCACTTGTACCGATATTATATTCCACTAGATTTGTAATTTCTTTGCCGTTGCTCTTGTATATTTTATGTGTACCAATAACTTTCTTAACCGCCAATTACCTTTTAAAACGTTTCAGAATAATAAATGAAAACATTCCTGCGTTTTATTTGTTCTCGGTTTTCTTTGGATACGTTACGCACATAAAACCACAAAAAATTAATAATAGAATTATTTTTCTGGCTACCATTTTCGTCAGCATGTACGGATCATCTAGTTTCTTCTCGGATCTTCTAAATAAAATAGTAGTACGCCATGAAGTGGACTTTGAAACATTAGAGGATCTGGAAGTATCATATTTGCAACCTTACGTCGCAGAAACAGCATATAAACGTATTTTCGAAATGGAATTTTATTCTTATTCAAAATTGAAAAACAGGATAAGAAGAATGAATAACATAACACTTTGCGTTGAAATTCTAAAAAAGAATAAAAGTTCATTTTGCATCATGTCCATTACGAGAGCAAATATTTTCTTGAAATCCGAAGATTCCAATATCGAACTAATGAAGATAGCTAAACCTACATTTTCGTGCGATATTCCAGCCTACGTATTTGAAAGAGCTTCACCATATTTCAAAAAAGTTTCAAACATTTTACAAACAATAGAAGAAACTGGACTAAAACGAATCATTAAGAATACTTATATGGATTATTTGCCGTTGAAAAAGTCATCAAATGATAACAAAGGTCTTCTAAATGAGTTTTATTACAAATTAATGGTTGGGTTTTCAATTGGAATAGCATGTTTTGCAGTTGAATTAATTTACTTTCATCTAACTAAAAGAAATTAAATACTATAATTGTTTAATGTAAGTTATTTATAAAAATAAAATCGTTAATATTGCAATTTCGTTTTTGAATTTTGAACACTTCTTTATAATTTTTAGTTTTGCCAATATTGAACATTGAAAAATCAAAACCATTATTATCTGCTAAAAAACGCGTACACGTATTTTATTCTACAGTTTATTTTTTACAAAATAGTAAAAAATATCCAAAGAAAATTAACTCGCCGCTTTTTGCTCGCGCCTCCCTTTGCGCAGACGCATATTAACTAGACGAAAAGTCCCGCAATTTGCGGTCTTTGATGTTTTCCTCCGGCGATTGGCAATATCTTTTTTTTGCCGCGAAATTTTCCGATAATTTACACGCGAAATCCAAGCTTGCCTATGAATTTTTTCTGCTCCCCGCTCGCTTCTTGCATTCCCATCCCTGGAACTTAGTAATCGGACAAAATTCGCGCACGTTAATTGCGCTCGAGCTCGTTCCGGACCATACATATTCCGATCAAAGGAATACCTGCATGCGTTCTATACCAGGGAACTCGAACTGTCCGTCCGTTCAATCATTCGTCAGCATTCCTTTCTCTGCCTGGCTCTGTCTGATTGTCCAATCACTCTCTTGCCGCTGTCTATCTGACCATTTAAACGCGTATTTCATTGATGTGTCTGGATTTTCCAGCAAGAAAATGCTATTTTTTCTTAGCAAAATGAAGGTTTAATTTAAATCATTTTTCTTTGTACCTTCACTTCTTATATTGTTTTTAATTACACACTTACCTTTTATAAAACTTCCTTCTTTTTTTACGCCCGCTTTTAGCATTCATTTATTTCTTTGTCTTATTTTACATTCCGTATCTTTACTTTTTTATCTTTCGTTCATCAGTGATTCCCATTTCACTACTCATTTTATTTACCGCGCTTTTTCGTTCCATTCATGATAGGCACTTTAACGTAGCTATTATCAGGTTACCGGCAATAGGCTGCGGGAAAATCTTTTACTCCCGCTTTTGCTCATTCATGAAAAGGTTAATGCCCGCTCTTTAGATATCAGTTTACACAGCTAGAAAAACGACTACTTTACTTTTCTCCGTCGATAGAAAATCAAGGTTTATAAATGAAAAGACTTGAGTAATTTTTAAGTACATTTTCATTGCATTGAGATTTCTATTATTCTACATATAATTTCGTTATTTCATATAAAAATATCAAATACATGTGGAAGAGAATAATGGAAATTGAAGTTTGAATTGGAAAGAAAGAAGTTCTGATAAAAATTTTTATCTCATTCAACTGCATATGCCGAAGATAGCGAATTCAAAATCTTTTCTGGCATGGAATTTTGCGACCCGAAGTAGCAGTTTTAACTTCGAGGGAGAAAATATAAATGCAAAATGGAAGCATACATAAAGCAAAGAGAAACGAAAGTAGTTTTTTTTATAAAAAAATCTCCCCCGCATTAAAAAAAACCTTTCATCCCATACATCAAAGTATTTTTATCGCTGCAGTTGAGAACTTCAGTATCCATTCCTCACCTACCTTTGATACGTACCCATCGATTACTCCGATCGCAAACGAATTCGCAGAAATTCCCACCCGCCGAAAAGCCGTAAGCGTTTCTATTTCCTTCGGCCAGAAAAAGAAGCGATTATACCAGCAGTATCGGGGATATTTTTCATACTATTAAAAGAAAGCTCCCTTTGTACCTTTTTCGAAACTCGGGCCGAAAAGCAGCTTTTTGCCCGAATTTTTTTTTTTGCTTTGCCTTAGCAGTCTCCAGGTCCCGGCACGGGGCGCGCTTTCATCGACATTCCAAGCCGAATTTCCCTGGCGTTCCGCGCGATCCTCTACCTCTTTTCCACCCCTCTCCTTGAAATAAAAGAGCTTCAGAATAGTTCTGGCGCAAAGGAACGAATGGGGCGAAAGCTCTCGCGCACCCCGAGAAGCGCAAGGAGAGAAAGCGGTACAAAGAGGAGGGAGGATAGAGACCGAGCGAGAGATAAAGACTGAAATACTGGGGGAGGGAAAAAGTGAGAGGCACGGCAAGAAAGGATAGGAGGGAGATGAAGTTGGGGAAAAGGAGATTTTTATTTGATTTATTTATTTAAGGGCTTGGGGGGTTTTGTATTCTTCGGCTGTAATTAAATAGTTTTTTAAGCTGTCGAGCAGTTTTCTTTGGAATTATTCAATGCGTTTAATGGAAGTAGATTTTTAATGAAAGAAATAGTAAGTTCAGAAAATAAACTCTTATTAATGAAGGAGTAAAAAATTCATAATTCTGAATAAAATAAAAATACTAATGATGAATTCTCGCATCTACAAAGTACAGAAAATTATGTAAAATGCAATGAAGTAATGAACCTTTTGCGTAAATATGATCAATTATTTTTCTATTAACTTTATCCACACAAAAAATGCGAGAAGCAGCGAGTCCCAAAAAGGAAATAAAAATCAAAAAACAGCGCTACAAAGATAGCCCAACAAATACGCAACAACAGCAGAGGGAGAGAGATAGAGAGAGGGAGAGGGAGGAAAACGAAAAGTCCGCCCGGGCGGCGTAATTAAAATAGTTTACAAGTGGCGCTCGTATATATACCTAGAGCCTGAGAAAAGCGACGAAGGGCCGCGGACGTCGGTGCAGGTCCCACATGCAAGGCACGTAAACACATCGACCATTTCCTTTGTGGCGGATGCTGGCGGACAGATTGGAAAACATTTGTCTCGGGAGAGGGAGGGAGTGGCGCGTGCCGCACCGGAGACGGATGGCCCGGCCGATCTCGGCTGCAGCTACTAGCCCTGAGAGAGCGAGCCTTTTTACGATCAATCGACCGGCCGATTTGTTTAAGCGATTGCTCTACTCGGGGCTGAGATATTCTTTTGTTTTTAGCTTCACGGATATTAGAGATTGCATCGTCCAGTTACGAACGTTTTTATTTAGCCCGGTGAGGCTGCTTGGTTCAATGCGGGTGCATTTTTATTTTCGAGGGGTGAAAAAGTATAATTAAAAAATGTTACAAAACTTGTTGACAAATCTTGAGGATATATTGCTGCAAATTTTGCAAAAATATCTTATTTTGGACGAACTTGAAAAAGAAGTTATTAACGGACCTCTCAAAATGCCAATCGATCAAATTAACTTTTAGTGACAAGGGCAGGTAAGAGCAAAAGTTTCTTATGCAGAATAAGGAAGAAGGAGAAAGAAGGGAAATCCATTAAAACAATGTTTCTCGCGAGAGCGCAAATGGCCGAGGGCTGGCGAATCCTCCTCTGCTGAGGAGTATCAGCGTTTGGGCGCCAACGCCGGTTGGGCGCCAATATATAACCAGGGGTATGCAGAAAGTCTTCTGCACAGAGCGGAGTATAGACGCCTTGGGAGCCTGCCAGGAGCAAAGAGAGAGAGGAAGAAGGGAAAGAGGGAAATTAAAGCGGGGAGGATATCGAGGAACGATGACAGACAAATAGACGGTGCGTGAAGAGGAAGAAGGACGCCTCTAAGCGAGGAGAAAAAGAAAGGGGGAGCCTTCTTCTCCCGTTAGCAGCATATTGTAATGCGTCGAGAAGTTGGCGAATAAATCGAAGAAGCGTTGAGAGTAAAATTAGATAACAACTCCTGCTCTGGCTGTCGCTGCGCACCAGAGTGTGGGGTGCAAAAAGAGAAAGAGCCGACTCTCGGAACTTTTAAGGACTGTCCTCTCCGTTCCTTGGGGGTTCGTCGAGCGGTCGGGACTCTTTCTCTTTCTATCGCATCTCTTTAGCCCTGGGAACCTCTTTATACGGACTTGTACCTTTCATCGACCTATTCTCTTTCTTTTAGAACATGTACAAACACACGTAAGTCATTAAATTCTTCTTTCTTTATCTTGCTAACTCACCCATTTACCCTTTAAATTGCCGTGGAAAAATAGTTTTTTCTATTCCTTTATTAGTTATTTTGACAAGCTTTTTTTACTTCCAGCTGCTAGTAATAATCTTCAACCGTGCATACATTATACGATATTAAAAGCATTCATTTAAAAAATAAAGGAGCAATATTAATAATAATCGCATCTCAACACGAAATTGATTAATGTAATTAAATTGCTGGACTTCCAATGTTCTGCAAAGCGCGATACTCATTTCCTTGTTCTATAGCTGGCCACGTACGTGTCGCCATCATAAATCTCTTAAGGACGTTGATATCCTTCCCTGTACAGCTGCGTTCTTGACGTGAAGGTCTTTGCCGTTTCGTTTAACGACTCACTGAGAGGCAAGGAAGGGAAGGAGAAGGCAGAGTCACTTTTCTTACGCGCTTAATGGCGTATACTTGAACGCCTTCAATTACAGTTACGCTTTCAAACTTTTTTTACTCTTTTCATTTTGTATTTAGTTTAAAAGTAATATTCAACTAAAATAAGCAAGACTTTAATAAAAAAAATTTAGAATAAATTAAAAAAGTAAAAAGTTTTTGCACATTAAAGGAACGAAACTCTTGCAATTTGTCCTTACAGTATCAATTAAACGCTTGAAATGCTGTAACCGTAGTTATCTTGATTTACTCGCTCCTTCAACCCGACATTACCCCAAGCTTCTTAATTTTAACGATCGGCCGTATTAAGACGCCGATATCACAAGCCATCGCCTGGATCTCTCTGAAAATTAATGAAGTTATGATTGGTCTTAACCCCGGATGACGGGGACGACGCCGCCGTCGATACATAACGACGCGTAAACGTCGACGGAGTCGTCGACGCGCCGACGACGGCAGTCCGATTGTCGTAAATCTCAGCGATCGCCATTATCATTATCTCGGCCGCCGCCACCCTCGACGACGTCCTCGCCTCGTTAACGCGAAGATCACATATCTCGGGGAATCCCCGCGATAAGCGACGCCTCGATCCCCCCGTATTATTCCGACGACGCTCGGCATCTTAAGCGGACTTAATTATTTGCTGGCCGATTCTGCAAATTGAGTCGCGAGTCGTCGATCTGGCCTAATGGAGTGAAATAAGGAATCGATGGGTAATGGATGTGGGAAAAGATGAATGGCTGAAGGAGCATTGAGCTTTACTCCTTGTTGTAGGTAAGGGTAAATTAAACGCTTGCAGATTCAGTTTAATCTGGACGATTTCCAAAAGGTACTTTGCAAAACTTTTCTGGCTTTATATGCATTGTAATCAAATACATTAGCTTAATGTGGCATACCAGTTTTGTACGTGTTGTACGTTATCAGAAATATATAGTCTGGGTTCACGTGTACCCTCTGGTATATCATATAATTTATTTGCACTTGCAGATTGAAAATACTGATATCTACTTATATTAAACCAGAAAACTATAATTTTTACACTGCATTATTATAAATTTAATTACAAATTAAATTAAGTATAAATAAAGACTTTTAATACAATTTTATCGCTGAAATTTTAGCGGTACAATGATAATTCCGAATAATACCCCCACACCTCAAGTCCACATATCGCAACCTTATCTCCGAAGCGGCAATCAATAGATCCACGTGCGCGCAATTCTACATTGATTACGAATCCACGAGTTCCAGACGATCTCTCTCTTGATTACAAGCCGACGATCGCGCTCATGATTTCCAATTCAAGATGGCCGCCAGGGGCAGTTCCAGCAAAGCGGAAAACGGCGAGCGGCCTGTGTAACAAAAGCCGCATTTAGCGAGCATTAAAGAAGAATTGGCCGGGTCGGCTGGCGTAACTCAATTGTCGTCGAGCCAACCGAGGTAACGAGATCAAACATGCCGGCCGCGCGCTCCGGCCGATGGGATTGGCAGACAGACAGAGAGAGAGAGAGAGAGAGAGAGAGAGAGGCCGGATGTAGAGATAGGATACAGGTGGACGCGGCTGCGGAGGAACGTGGTTTTGCGGGCCGCCGCAACCGAACGCACGAATAATCATTCGCGGCCCCGAATGCATTAGCCGCGTCATTTATTTTGGCTTCGCTGCCGCCTTTTGTTCAAATGACGAAAGCCCCGCTGCGAAATGACTAATTCAATCGGGCCGCTACCGGTGAACGTGCCTGATGTCTTGGGGTTGCCGCTCTGACCGGAGATCGTGTAACTGTGGACTGGCGTTAATGGACTGTGCAGGCATGTTTCGATCAAGCTCCTGGTTATTTTATGCGCCTCTTCAGAGCCTGGGAATTTTAGGTTTAAACGCGGTTGTATTTTAATATTTAAAATTAAAATTGTTCGGAAAGAAACTTGATTTATTAGAAAGGGACTGTAGCGAATTTTCTAATCAGTCTGGAAATAAATCCCATCGGTATACGGTGATTTTAAAGACGATTAAACCAGTGTATCCTAGGGAAGCAGCCGCTATTGATTTCTGGAGAGAAAATAATGGCCCACCATTAATGATCACGTCGTGAATAAATCATTTGATAAAATAGACCGGCTGTGGCCAGATGAGTCACCACGCCCGATTATAATGTGCTATAACGGTGCCATCAATTGATTTTTCAGCCGGGACACTCTGAGATTGCTGGAGTTACTGATTTAAACCTCAAAATATATGAGTTTCGATGCAAATCGAACACACGAATTATTACCTAATATTGAGGAATATTGGTCAATTTTTCTTTTGATTTTTGACATTGCAATCTATCGTTGTCAGATTTTAAAAAAAAGAAAATTAAGAATCAGCCCCTAATGTCACGAAATGAGCTCTCAAAAATAACTCTCAGACCGCTAAATACCAGCGTTATCAGTCAATTAAGACCCCGGCGAAGGTGGAGTTGAACTGGAAGGCAGTGGTCTTTAAATTACCGTGACCCAGAAAGTAAATCGACGGTGGGACGCGCGAGGAAATCGTGAGCTTCTCTCTCTTCGTTGGCGGGGAAACGTGGCTGGAGGAAGCGACAGCAGTCAAATCGTACCAGAATGGAGCAAGAAGGATAGAGAAAGATGGAGAGAGAGAGAGAGAGAAAGAGAGAGAGAGAGAATATACGTCGTTAAGCGAATACTCGAGGGCACAATCGTCGCCGCAAACCTAAAACATCTTGATTTATGACCGGAGACATCAAGCGCCACTCATTTATATCGATACACTTGGGCTTATGACTGCATGGCTCGGCTTGGGTTAACATTTCATTGTTTTGACGGCCCTTTCCTGCCTCGAGTTTCTGCCTTTTTGCGTGGTGCACGTTATAAGAAAAATTAAAGCTTTTATACTAATCTCGTTTTTCATCCATACGTGCTTAAATATAGCATTAATGCTGTCAAATTATCGATGCTTACGTATAAATGTGAGAATTTTGCCAAAATAATATTTAAATTTCATTTATATACATAATAGCTTTCTGAATTAATTTGAAAACGATAAAAAAAATTAAAAAAAAAAGACATCCAAAAATCTTTATTTGTTCAAAAGTTATAGCTAAATAAAAATTTGCAATAAAATTAAGCTAAAATTAAATAAGTAGAT
>UCOM01004785.1:0-11172 GCA_900474385.1 Ormyrus pomaceus | reverse complement strand
TATGCTTCTAGCTGGCCAATGTTTTTATTAAAAAGTCTTAATGGAGCAGAAATGGCTCCTGCAAAAGTATTTAAACGGGAACCAAAAACACCACGTGTTAATATGTTTGAAATTGGACAAAAATTAGAAGCCTAAAGCAAGAAAAATCCACAGCTGATATGCATTGCAACTGTAGGAGCTGTAAAAGAAGATCAGATTCACATAACATTTGATGGATGGAAAGGTGCATTCGACTACTGGTGTAGGTTTGATTCAAGGGATATCTTTCCTGCGGGATGGTGTTCTAAAAGTGGACATCCACTGCAGCCACCAGGGCAAAAATCTGCAGGACCAAATAGATTTAAATCAAGAACAAGTAATGTTCTTCCATTTATGGCTGTATCTGGAAGTGGAACAGGAAGAGAACCAGCTGTTGCCTTAGTAAGTCCAGCAGGCTCCAGTGCACCACCTTAACCATCAACCGAGCCTGATACAAGTACAATTAGTAGTAAAACTGTAACGATTGAAAATATTACTTTCTGTGTTAATCATAATTGCTCGTGTGGCCCTTACTTTGACCCTAGAAAAGTAAAAGCTCTACCTGCACAATTTAGTGGTCAAGCTCAATCAGTTATCAAAGATATTTTCCAAGCATTTTTGATGGCAGCTACAAGTCCACGACAAATATTAAGTTTATTCCTTTATTACTTGTAACGATTGAGAGCAAACCAAGCACTGTTGTTTTACCTGTATTTATGGAAGAAGATGATGTATACGTGTACATGAAGCGGCAATTAGAAGATTTGTGTGCTTGCGAACATATGCTTTCAAAGAGAAAGGAAACTTGTAAAAAGTGTCCAGTTGGTCAGCAAAATCATTTGAATAGAGAAGAGTTAAGTAATGGAACAGGAGAAAAAAGAAAGTGGTCATCAGAAAACCAAGAAAACTCGGTTACAACTCAGCAACCTCAAGTACAAAAGAATCCCGAGCCACCTGTAAATCATCATCCCTCAGAACCCCCAGCTAAGCAACCCAAAAAGTCCATTCCAGATATTGAAGCAGCTACATCCACTACTCAAAATGAAAATCCCACACAACGAGTACAGTCAGTAGAACCTGCTGAATGGACCATTGAAGATGTGATACATTATATAGCTGTGACTGATCCAGCTTTGGAGCAACATGCAGATCTTTTCCGGAAGCATGAGATTGATGGAAAGGCACTTCTACTTCTAAATTCTGATATGATGATGAAATACATGGGACTGAAGCTCGGACCAGCACTGAAGATTTGTAACTTGGTCAATCGAATTAAGGGTAGAAGGCATTTATTACTGTGATTATCTCATTCGCACATGAAACTGTAAAAATACCGAGACCTATTTTTGTGTATTTTTGTGCAACGTATCATATTTTGTTTATTTGCTCAGTTTATTGTACCTATGTTCAAGATGTACAGTAAAAATCATATCAGAACTGAATTTTTCAATTTATTCGTTGCTGATTGTTGCTGATACAATTTAGCTATTGTGAAATTTGTTGAATTGCTTTTTTAATGCAGTTCATGTAAAAAATGTGACAAATAAAATTTCTCAAAAGTGAACTAGTCACTTGTATCTATTTTGAGCAGTGTATTTTTTTACAATTATGTATTGAAAATAATAATCAATAAGAAAATAACAACAGATGGTAGTATTAAATTCCATTAAATACTAAATTTTTAAAGTCTGTTTCTTATCATTTTAACTTCTGTAAAGTTAATTTTCACATTAAACATTTCATTGTTATACGACATATTTAATTATGTACAGTCAATTGGGAAATAAGGAATTTAAGGGAGAAGTACGCTAAAAGAAATGTTCTGTTTAAATTACCTATAAAAGTGAAGTTGAAATAATAATACATTGGTATAATAAAATCTACATAAGATTAAAAGTACTAAATAAAAAAATTCATAGCTTCAGGTCTAAAGGACAAAATACAAAAATTGTAAACTTCAAAAGATGAAAATCCATGAATTTCTAGAATTGACAGGTTCTGTAGAACAAAAAATCTTGGAATTGCTATTTTTTACTTTGAAAGAACTGAAAGAGTTAAATCTTAGCTCTTTTGATAAAAAGTTGAACATATTAAAAAATATTATATAAATGTATTATTAATTTTATTTTACTTTTAAAGATACTTTAACAGGTACAGGAGACAGGTTTTTTAGCGTATTAATTACACTGAAGTGTATTAATTACACCCTTAAGAAATTCATTCTGTATGATTTTACTGTTAATATCTTATTACACTTTTATGAATAATAAGATAACTGAAATCATAGAATCAGTTTTGTTTTCTTTATTTTTCAGGGACAAATATGTCAATTTATAATTGTATATAATAATTACGAAAAATTCAGTTTACCTGAATGTTTTTCGATCTTCATTAAAGATTAATAAAAATAAACTTTTTTACAACTATACTAGTTGATCAAATAAACTCTATTTCCTGCAAGGTAATGATAACATGGAAGGAAATGGTTCACTTTAAAGAAGGTGACTTAAGAAATTATAAGCGTAACTTAATACTTTATTGTATCCTTTAATCATAATTTAGTTATATTCCAAAGATATTATTTTGCTTTTTTTGAAAAATATGTTGTAATAAAGTTGACTCAAATCAAAAAAAAAAAAAAAATTACTTTAGATGGAATAAAAACATTTTTCATGTAGTTTTTTTACACAATTTTTTGTATAATTTACTGCGTTTGAAAAATTTCTGAGTGACAGGAATCTTCATTTGTATTTTACATATTTTATTATTCTTATTCAGTAAAAGTATCAACTGTGATTCCTAAAATTGTAAAGTGAATCAGAATTATGTGACTGACGCAAGAAATGTTTGTAATTATTGTATAATGAAGTGACATGTGCGTATTGATAAATATAAAATAAATTTGCCTAGTTATTAAAAGTGACGATAAGCAAATATTATTTTTGCGCTCTAAATTTAAGCTAGATTAAGGAATTTTGTCATTTACTTTAATCAATATACATAAAGTGTCATGTTCTATAAAATAGTTGTGAAGCCGCTTCCCTTACTTCTGTCTACCATAAATAGAAGAAAAATATGATGAAATGAAAATTTAACCAAATAGATATATGCAATCAAGTATAATAAAATTCCTTTATAAAAAATACTCTGATGATATTATTTATGGGTAAAACGTAAATTAAAGAACATTTGTCTAACAGCTATCTGTTTATTTTTAATACTCTAATTTAGTTCTATATTTTAAATTAATTTTTACAAATTACGATTAATAAAGCACAATTATAAAAAATATTTAATTTTTTTCCTTTTTTGTATTTTTATTTTACAAATACTAAATAAACAAATTCTTTTCAATTTTATAGTTTACATTATTATTTTTAATATTTATTATTACTTATTCAGCCAAGACTTAACAATTTATATATAGGCTGATACATGATGAAGATATATTTTAAACATGTAAACGTAATTTGTTTGAAACCTGTACCAATAAAACATAAGAAAACAGTGGCCGTTGCAGAACGTCTCGATGACTGTTAAAAAATATGTAATTTTAACCATTTGCTACCGCCTTTTTTCATACCATTTTTTGCGATTTCAGAGTAGTTTTTATTAGATTTAACCGATCTTTTTTGTAGTTTCATTATCATGAGATGATATAAAATTAAAATTTATGTGCAAGGGTTCAAAAATTTTTAATAATTTGTTAATATTTATAAACAGTCTAAAAGAACAACCCTTTTCTTGGAAAAAATTCATTATTGGAAGAAATAAAATGTAAAAAAAAAATTATTGCCCGCACAAGGAAATACACAGGCCCACAAAAAAAGAGTCTAAACTTAAGATTAAAATATGATAATTCCATGTCTTCTGAGCCGTTTAATTTGCAAATCAGATGTTAGAATTGCAAGATCATGTCAGAATTTTGAGATATATCTTGATCTTTAAAAATTTTCAAGGTCAGCAAATCCCTACCAATAGATGACTTTTATTGGATATTACTTTTAGATTATTGTTTTGAATTATTAATATGATATGATTCGTGATTGATTTTAAAATGTTTTATATTCTTCGAACATTCTTTTCGCGTGTTTTATATTCTAAAATCTTAAAGATTTTTTTTATCGGTAAATCTGCAACGTGGGCCAAATTAAATTTTTAATAAAACGAAATTAATAAAAGGTAAAAATTTGTTCATTCATAATAGAAAATAATTAATTTATTTTGAAATTAATACTCTATTGCTACAATAATTAAAAACTAATATTTTTAAATATGTAATAAAATTACAAGCGTTTGAAGTTATTAGAAAATATGTTTGTAATAAAAAATTGTTGACAATTGGAAATGCATAGTTTTATTATGTACACGTTATGCGATCCACTGTACGATCTTAGGAAGCAGAGAATTGTGCTTCCTGAGGAGGTGGTGGCGGTGGAGGTCCTCTAGGAGGGAAAGGTGGAGGCGGATGGGGTTGTCTCCAAGCTGCAGCTGGCGGTGCTCTAGGCAGCGGTGGCTGGAACTGACCAAACTGTGGTGGACCTCCCGCATTCGGAGGAGGAGGTGGAGGGAACTGTCCAGGCTGTGTAGCCACTCCCCATTGTGGCGGTCCCATCATTCTCTGCGGTTGTCCCTGCTGCTGATGCGGCATGGGCGGAAGTGGAGGCGGCATACCAGGCGGTAGAGGTGGATGTGTGGGCATGTTGGGTGGAAGTGGTGGTGGCGGTATGTTGGCCGGAAAACCCGTGGGTGGAGGCGGTACCGGAGGTGGTGGAGGATGGCCCATTGGAGGTACCGGAGCCGTCGGAGGTGGCGGTGGTGGCATCACCATTCCGTGCATCATATGGTGCTGATGAGGCTGCGGCATTGCTGGCATTGATGGAATCAATGGAGGTGCATCAGCGAACAGCTGATGAGGTCTGTCTGCTTGGCTGAGCGGATTCTGCGCGGCCAAAAGACGCTCTGCCGCACTTCCGTGACGCTCACCCTTCGCGTCTCGTTTGAAGGCATAGGAGACGGATATGGGCCGATTGCAAAGATATTGCCCATTCATAGCTTCTATGCTGGCATCGCTAGCGTCGAATGAAGCAAAGTTTATAAAAGCAAAGCCCTTTGAGTTGCCCGTTTCTGGATCTCGCATAATCTAAAAAATATGAGATAATTATAATGCATTATTACTTATATATTTAAAAAATTTGAGTTATTTTGCTAAGTAGATTAATTATCTTCATTGGCATATTACAAGACTATTATTTTCTCTGCTTGTAATTTACATGCAGGTAGAAATTTTAAATTCTAAATAGTTAATATCACATGTGAGATTTATATTACAATAACTAGTATACCAAAATTAAAAAGTGTTTAAATATTTTAAAATTTCTATTCAAAACTGTTACTATAATTACAATAGATACTATATAAAATAAAATACCTTTGGTGTCTGAAGAATAACTCCAAAAGCACTGAATGTATCATAAAGTAATTTTTCATCAACTTCCGGATCAAGATTACCAATGAAAATATTAGCACCAACATCAAGATTCTTCTGATGTGCACTAGCTTTATTTACACGTATAGGCTTTCCATACAACTTTATCATGTTCATTATCTTTATAGCATAATCTGCATCTTCTTCTCCCATGAATTCAACAAAACCATATCCTTGATGCATTTGTGTTACTCTGTCTTTTGGCATATGCACATTTACTACAAAAAAATAAAATAGTATTCATTTTTCTTAAAAATTAATTGGTAGAATATTTCATTAAAAAAAAACTTACCGACTGGACCAGCCTGTACAAATAATTCCCATAAAAGGGATTCAGTAACTTTATCATCCAAACCTCCAACGTAAATTGTTGCATCTTAAACAAAATCAGATAGGTTAGATATCTAATTGTTTACAAAAAAGTTTTATATTTGTACTCAAAAGTTAACACTTAAAATACTAAAATTTTAAACATACTTTAAATTTTTAATTAAATTAATATCAGAAACTTTGAAGTAAATTTCTTATACTTTTTTTTTATTTCATGCAATACTTTTAGGTTATAAAATTAATTTTAACACTTTTGAAAGAAATTTTCAATTAATTTAAAAAAACTATTAAAATTACAATAAAAGATCATTACAAGAATATGTAAGTAATTACTTTTACACAAAATAATGTTTATTTTATAAATATTTACCTTGATTACGTTCAGCTATAGGACCCGCTGCCATTTTTACCGGTTTTTTTTAACTCACTTTTATTCGTTGCTACCGTATTTTAGCAACCGTCCAATTTAATGAAATCTATGAGGAAATCCAACTTTATTATTTACATAAAATAGATATCATTTTCTATATAATATGATATATATATATATGAAGCAAAATATGCTTGCACGGTGGCACGGTGCGCGTTCCTCTCGGGTTTGGTTAGTTAGTTTCGTCGCAACTCGCAACATCTACGATGCGTCTACGTCGCAACTGGACGATTCTGAAACTACCTACATAGGCTACACCGCTACTGCTACACCTACTAGATATCTAAATTACGAATTTAGATAATAAAGATAAAAATTTTAATTTAAATTAAAATTCATGATTTTTAATTAATTATTGATAACCACCGATAGTTATGCACCAAATTTCTTACAAAATAAATGAAAACCGTCACAGCAGAAGTAATAAATATTTAAAATGATTTTAATTCATTTCTATTTATGTAGTTTAAAAATTAATAAAGTAATTTGAAATGTGATTAATATATCCGATAACATTAATTGAGAACACCATGAAATTGAAAGTGGGAAACAATTCTCTTGTTCCTTGCGGCGCAGAACAGCGGAGCGCGGGCTCGAGCGGGGGTTATTGGTTATTGTAGAAAGGCTCCTGCAAATCAAATGCACGGTATATTATCATCATTAAAATAAAAGCAAGCAATAGTCAAGAAATGAAAATGTAAATTTTTTATCAATAAAATAAAGAACACTAATTGTTCCGATTAAAATAATGAAAAATTTGGAATTTAATTTGTCTGCTTTTTGAGAACATTTCTTATCGTAAAATCGCCTGAATTGACGAGACACCGGCCATTTTGTTCTATCGCTTATCGATGAAGCTTGAGCGCGTCTTTCCTTTCCACAATCCACCTTTCCACCCTTTTTTGCACGAACGCTTTATTCAGCTTTATTGTTGGTACTCCTGCATGTGACTTGTGATGGTGTTTGTTGAAATTGAAACAGGATACCGACGTTCACTTAGCGCTATAAAACTTGGGTGAATTGCTGATTTCTTGCGATTTTGCACAATTTCGTAGTGTTATTTTGACAGTAAATATACATATACTGATTAAAGGCACACGAATTCTGTTGCACTTTCTTTAAATACCAAGTTTGAAAATTCTAACCTCAATATATGCGGTGTTGAAGACTTTAATAGTCAACGTTTTACAACATTAATCTTTTTATAGTGTTTGCAGATCGAGTGAATTAGACAACTCGTTTTACGATTGCCTTGAAGTCAAAGAATAATGGCGCAAAGATTTCCTGTGCCGAACGCGGCCAGCAACGGCCCACCACCGCAACGATACCCTCCACCTTCGGTACCACCGAACTTAAGACAGTATTCTAGTCCTAATTTTCCAGTAAGTTACTTGTTTTTATAGGTTTAAATAAAAGTTTATTTGTTATTTTTATAATCTAAGTATTTTTATTACATGCAGAAGTTTTATTTAAGGTAAAAATATAAAACGTCTTAGTTTTTTTTAATAAAACTTCAATACTTTCAAAGCATTTAATTTAATTTTAAAATTATTAATAATTCAATAAAATTTTATTCTTAGATCCAACAGAGAACTGGTTTCACACCCCCACCACAAATGGGAACTGGTGGACCTGGCCCAGGAGGTATAATGAGACCCAATCAACCTTATTCAAACATGAGACAAGGACCAATGTCGACACCTCCTGGTGGAAAAAGAAGTGCAGATCAGAGATTGCCAATGTCACAACAAAAGCCGTAAGACTTTTTCAAATTATATTATACTTTTATCATTCATTTACATTTTCAAAAAAAATAAATCCAAGATCCTTTATTTTTTTTTTTTTATTTTTTAAATGAGTTAATTTTTTTTATTTCTTTAAGTTTGTGACATTTAAAGTTAATTTAAACTCATCATGGCCAGCATCATATCCAAAAACCTTTTTCAAAATTTTATTTTAATTTATGAAATCCATTGTGTTCGGGAATACTTATTTAGGTATTTTTGGAACAGTGACTTTTCACACTCCACATCTAAGAAGAAGAAAAAATTAGCTGATAAAATCCTGCCTCAAAAAGTACGTGATTTAGTGCCAGAATCACAAGCTTATATGGATTTGCTTGCATTTGAACGCAAATTAGATGCTACGATAATGAGAAAGCGTCTTGATATTCAAGAAGCTTTAAAACGCCCAATGAAACAAAAGCGTAAATTAAGAATTTTTATTTCCAACACATTTTATCCAGCTAAAGAAGCTACTGAAAATGAAGAGGGTTCAGTAGCTTCCTGGGAACTCAGAGTTGAAGGAAGACTTTTAGATGATACTAAAAATGATCCTAATAAGGTAAATGAATTTTAATATTTAAAAATTAAAGATTAATACTTCTTTAACTACAAAATTTATTATTTATTAATTTATAAAAGTATTTTTTAATTAAATGAACATTTTACTCAGGTCAAAAGGAAATTTTCTTCATTTTTCAAAAGTCTAGTAATAGAATTGGATAAAGATTTGTATGGACCAGATAATCATTTAGTTGAGTGGCATCGTACCTTGACTACTCAAGAAACTGATGGTTTTCAAGTAAAACGACCTGGTGATAAAAATGTTCGTTGTACAATTCTTTTACTTCTTGATTATCAGCCTTTGCAGGTATGTTATTAAAATTTTGCTTAAAATTTAATTTTTTTACCTGACTATAAAAATAAATTTCTTTTTCAGTTTAAGCTTGATCCTCGATTAGCACGCTTGTTAGGTGTTCATACACAAACAAGACCAGTTATAATTTCAGCTCTTTGGCAATATATCAAAACACATAGACTTCAAGACAGTCATGAGCGAGAGTATATAAATTGTGACAAATATTTAGAACAAATTTTTGCATGCCCAAGGATGAAATTTGCCGAAATTCCACAGCGTTTGAATCCGCTTCTTCATCCTCCAGATCCTATCGTCATTAATCATGTTATTAGCGTTGAAGGTTAGAAATTAAAAATATATACATGTTAAATATTTTTTAATTATTTAACTTTTAAATGAAGTCCATCGGGATATCAATTAATAACTATATTATTTTTAGGCACAGAAACAAAACAAACAGCTTGTTATGACATTGACGTAGAAGTTGACGATACATTAAAAACTCAAATGAATAATTTCTTGCTCTCGACTGCTAGTCAACAGGAAATTCAAAGTCTTGATAATAGGATTCATGAAACTGTTGATACGATTAATCAATCTAAAACTAATCGAGAATTTTTCCTTAGTTTTGCCAAGGATCCACAGCAATTTATTAATAAATGGATTATATCTCAAACAAGAGATCTGAAAACAATGACGGATGTTGTCGGAAATCCAGAAGAGGAGCGCAGAGCCGAATTCTACTATCAACCGTGGGCTCAAGAAGCAGTTTGTCGATACTTTTATACTAAAGTTCAACAAAAGCGAGCAGAATTAGAACAAGCTCTTAATATAAGAAATTCCTAAAAACTGTAGAATTAATTATTTCAATTTATACATACTATCTTTTTTATAAAACTTTACGATGGATTCTATCTTAGCAATTGCCTCTGTATTAAAAAGAAACTTTTGTATCTACTATAAAATATTTTAAATTAATGGATTATGGACGCGTGATTGAATGGATTATGTACAAATTAAATTAAACTTGATTTATTGGTCTGTAAATCGTTAATATTTTATAAGTGTCACAGTTTCCTGTACTAAATAAATAAGAAGCAAAGTAAGACATTCTTACAAGAGAATTCACTTTTTTAATTCAAGATGAACAAAATTTCTTTAAATGTATCATACAAACATCTAAAATGCATTTTTATAAGTATTATTAATTATACACATTAAAGTAAAATTCTTGTAATAAGTTCTACAAAATATAAAAGAAAAATTAGTCAAATTAAAATTGTATACTGTAGAATCTCAATCATGTAATTTTTAAGTGCTTACTATCAAATCAAAGATTTCACATTTTCGGAAAAAATTTGTTATTTATAGCAACTTTTTTTGTATTTGGTGTTTGTAGAAAAATCAATCAGCATCTATAAATGCTATAAATCTTAAAAGCTAAGTGAAATTATTAATTTTATGTGATCATAAAGTTCTTTAGAAACAAAGGGATCTCTTACTACTTCTGGTAGAGTATCTACAAAATGTAAAAATATCATTTTAATGAAGCGATTTTGAAAATTGAATAAGCCAAAATTCTTTTGAAGATATGTTCTATTGATTAAAGTAAAATGAAAATTAATAAATTGATAAATTACGATTACTTTAACTCGAATAAGATAAAAAATTACCTAAAATCAAACAATTAAATTTTTTTTACAGTTGTCTTATTAATTCTTTTCTTTACAAAATATGTGACTACTTTCTTTTGTAAAATTATTATTATTATTTAAAATAAAAGTTTTCTGATCAAGTATGAAATGTAAGATATAACATTAGAATTCGAATACTATATAAATTCAAAAATTCTAGCAAATGAATCTGATATTTATTTTTCTCCTTCGAGCTGTTTTAAGTTTAGTTTGTGATCTAGAAAATAGGTTGTAAGCTTAAGTTACGTTGATATTGTACGTTGGTATTGCATAATTCAAAATTGTATAAGCCAAAATTTTCAGAATTAATGTGCTTACAATTCAATATATTTTAAAGTAAGAAAAAATCGCGTGCTCATATATCAATGTATACAAGCACGCGGTCGCCTCTCAGGCACGCTCTCGCGCGCCTTAATAAGTCACTAAATAAATTTTATTCCACACCCGACGGAAAAACCCACTTTTTGTCCCTGATAAGCGGGGCGAAAGTAGCACATTTTTCCCGAAAACTAGTTTAGCGGGGCAAAAGTAAAATTAGCGGGGCAAAAGTAAAATTAGCGGGGCAAAAGTAA
>UCOM01004784.1:0-11287 GCA_900474385.1 Ormyrus pomaceus | reverse complement strand
CATTTGACGTCTTCTTATTAATAATAAATATATTTTTAAAAATCCTTATTATATACTGTAAAAATAAAAATTGTATATGTTACATTATTTTGTATTGAATATAATAATAGTAGATTATGCAACGAGTGCACAAAATAGGTGATTCTCGCAGGAGTCGAATTTAGCGCCCGAGCGTAGCGAGCCACTAAATAACCAGGGGGAAACATTGTAATTATTATAAATAGTGAATTAATCAATAAATACGTATGTACGACAATCACAATCCGAGGGAGTTTTTAATAATTATGAATAATTATATAAAAAATAAATCGTGTAAAAAAAGGGGCTATCTCTCGTCGCTTTTCGCCGAACAACTAGATTCAATTAAGTTTAATTTTTAGTACACGGATAGAATTTTTCAATTAAAATTACGAGGACGGCACCCTTTCTCGATAAATAATTACAATGCCATCCATGAATAAATACTTAACGACGCGAAACAATTATTATACGCTCAAGAAAATTTTACTGGACGTCACGTAATTTTTTCAGTCAGTTGTTTTTACTGAAAGAATTACAATTTTTACCGATCTGTTCCGTAATTTTATACGGTAGTATCGATTTTATTCAATTGAACGTAAATTTTACCGAACAGATAGGTGACAGTAGGTATTGGAAGTTGAGGTTAGGTAGGTTGTATTATCGTAAGTTATGTGCAGCGCGGTCATCGCAGGACCAACGCGTAACGTTTGCGACCAGACATCGGGTCAGACCAGAGTGCCGGCAAGAGTACGTTTAATAAACCCTATTAAAAAAAATTTATAAAAACTTATGAAGCTGCATAATTCCGGATGCAGCAGCTCTGGTGTAACCTTGAAATATTTCATTCAAAAGAAATTTTTTGAGTATTATTATGATTATAATTAATGTTAAGCACGAATCGTCAAAAATTTGCGTAAGAATAATTAAGACCTTACCAAAGTAGCCAGAAGCAGAAGGTCTATAAAACTCTAAGTTTTATAGAACATCTGCACCCGGAATTATGCGGCTTTATAAGTTTTTATAAATTCTTTTTAATAGGGAAGTCGAAGATATTATTACTTTTTAACAAGTAAGTATGTCAATTGTATTTATTGAAGTTTTATAATATAATTTATACATTTCAGAATGCCAGGGATTGGCCTAAAAGCTATGAAGAAAATGTATGTAAATTTAAAATATGTTTTTAGTTTTAAAAAAAATTAAAAAAAATTATGAAATATGATTTTCATTTGCAGCCAGTTTATGAGATACTGATCAAGTCTACTGATGGAGTAACCATCTTGACCCATTATAAACTCAATGGATCACTGATAAAACCATTACGAAATTTGTTATCAAGAATACTAATAACAATAGAAAAAGATAATGTCTTTACACAGATTCAAGTTGGAGGAGAACCTCAACAAATAAATCACTTTTGGGAAGTTATAAATAATCAAGAATTCTCATAATAAATAATTTCTATTTTATTTTTTAGTATTTCTACGCAACGGTTTATTGAATTATCTGAGCAGATAGTCGACTTATTTCCAGGAGAAGACAAATTAATCTATTATAGGCCATATCCTAAGGCGCAGAAAAAGAAAATTAATACGTCAGGAACATTATAGGAACATTTTGATTACGTAAAGAAAGTTTTAAAGAGACGTTCAGTATTAAAAATCTACAGGGAAGCTGATTTAGTAACTCATGAACTTTTAGGTAAAAAAAACCACATTTACTAATAATTCTCAATTTAAACAAAGTTTACTTTCAATAATTGTTTATAGATATAATTGTTTATAGATGAAGATAAGATCTTACTGGAATGGTTATCTGAAAACATAACTCCTGAGGAAGAAGTTCGTTTAAAATGGGAAGCGACATTTAATGCAAGAAGCTTTATTTAAAAAAAAAAGTTAAAAATACATGAGTATTATGAAAAATTTCGTTGCCTTTTGTTAAATCAAGGCGCCAAATTGGTAAGAAATTTAATTTTTATTTATTATTTACAAAACAAATATATTTTCTTTTAAAAAAGAATTTCAATTATAATGTCTACTTTAATGTCTCATAAAATATTTCATTTTTAGCTAACTTTTGACTTCGATCAATTGTACCCTCTTGCTCGTAATCATTTAATTGATTTTTGGCCTGTAATAAGGCCATTCTTAGGAGAGCATTATCGAAAGTGTAAAAAAATAAAAGATGTAAGTGAAAAGGCATTTGTTCATTTACTTCCAGGGTTACTCTCACGTAAGCAATAAAATTACTTTTTTTGCAATTTTTAATTATTTTAAATTTAATTAAATGTCCGTTTTTAAATTTAAAGATAATCAAGACGCTGTACTTTTGCACTTGCTCCCATATCTTGTTGACACCCCGAGAAAGAGGAAAAGCTCAGAAAACCATCCAATCTTATCTATACAAGAAAGAAGAGAATGTTTTTTTGTACATGTCGAGGTTATCATTCTTAAGTCACGCATCATTTTTCCCACAAACTGTATATTAATGATATTAATTTATATTTTGTTCCTTAAGCTGCGAATGATATAATGCCATCTATTGAAAGGTTAAAAGAGAAACTTCGTTTAGTGCATTTAACGCTTCAGCCTGTACCTATCTTCGTAGGGCCTTTAGTAGCGATTGAAACTGCATATGTATTTGTCAACGACGTTTTATATCCAGCCACTACTTGTTTAAATGCAATTGATTTTTGTGTTAAAATTTACACTGCCCTTGACTGTTCTTGTCCTGAAAGGGCATCGTCTTTTTGGCTATTTATCCAAAAAGCGGTATTCAAAATAGATTTGGATCAAGACAAATGTAGCAGATCTTTAATTGCACTAATTGCTGAAGCTAAACATTACATCACTACGGCTAATACTGGTGATGCTCAATGAAAAATTGTTATATTGCAATTACAATATAACACAGTATTATTTATTAATAAGAATTATTAAATTAAAAATAAATTCAAGGATAAAAAATTAGTTTAATTTTAAGCTGCAAATATTGCCTGTAAGAATAATTTAAGCAGTAGTATTTATTATAATTAATCGATATACGATGTTTAGATGTAGCGATTGCAATTCTACTTTCATTAATAAATGTGATTTTTTTGAAACATGTTAAGTTTTCACATAGTAATAAGTCAATTTATAATTGCGATAAAAATTGTAAAAGAACTTATTCGTCTTTCGAATCCTCTCGAAAACATCTAAGATTGAATCACAATACTTTCAACAATGAATCGGATCAAAAACAAGAGAGTTTAAATTTATTTAAAGTTGCAAGTGACACAAAATCGAATAAAGATATCACTAAATCTATTGTACAAAAAAATAATACTACACTTTTGGAAAATACAAAAGAAAAAGAATTTCAACAAGAAAATGAAATGTTTTATCACGATAACGAAATCACCAAAGAACGGAGTGTTGAAAATAAACAGTTAGCAGTCGAAGGAATGCGTCCTATAAATTTAAGTAACCAAGTAACCACATGCAACTGTTGGCTGCCAAACTATATAGTCATCCTGATCTTCCGCGAAGTAAAGCAGTATCTATTATTCAAGATAGTTATGAGTTAATAAATATCAGTAGCAGTAATTTAAAAGAAGACGTTCTAACATCGATTACCAGAGAATGCAATGATCCCTTACTGGTCAATAGCGTACGAAGAATATTTAACGAAACCATAAGGAAAACAAATGCAAAAATAACTACAGTTTCTACCGAAAGGCGAATTTTACGATCATTTGAAGAACTAAATACGTATATAAGTCCCATAAGTATAGTTTTAGGAGAAAGACAAGAATTTGTTACCAATGAAAATGGAGTGCAAGTATTGGATACAGTGACAGTAACAGCAGAATTTGTGCCATTAAGATCTGTTTTAAAAAGTTTCTTTCAAATCTGATGTGTTTGATTCGACAATAGAATAACTAAACTCTCTTAATGAAGATAAATCGATTATTTCAAATTTTATTCAAGCATCATTATGGACAGAGGAACTATGTAGATTTGAAGACAAAATTGTTTTCCCTTTATATCTTTATTTCGACGATTACGAGAATAATAACCCTCTCAGTAATCATAGAGGTATAGCCAAATGTGGTGCCGTATACGTATTTATTCCATGCTTACCACCCGATATGCAATCTAAAACTGAAAATATATTCTTATTTATTCTTTTTAGTACTTTGGATCGAACGATATTTAAAAATAAAGTTATATTTCAAAGAGCCATTGAGGAATTAAAGTTTCTTGATGATGTAGGTATAACGCTTGATTTGCTCGATGGAAAAAACAAATCTTTTTCAAACTACGTTTGGTTGTAGGAGACAATTTGGGATTGCACCAAATTCTTGGATTTACTGCTAGTTTTAATTCCTCTATGTTCTGCAGATTTTGTTATACTCCTAAAAAAGACATCCAGAAAATTTTCTTCGAGCAAGATTGCGAGCTTAGAACTAGAGAAAAATATGAAAAAAATTTATTGGAAAATAATACGCAAAAAACTGGATTAACAGAAAACTGCGTTTTTCATTCTATTGACAATTTCCATGTAACAAGAAATTTAACAGTCGACGTTATGTATGACTTTTTAGAGGGAATTGTACGATACGATTTAGCTCTTATTATAAACAATTTTATTAAGATAAAAAAATATTTTGGTCTAACAGAGTTAAATGATCTTATTGAAGGATTCGATTATGGGCTCAATAGTAACAAGCCACCTGAAATTTCAGGAGAGCATATTAAAAAACGGTTCATAATGTCAGCATCTGAAGCGTTATGCTTAATTAGACATATTCGTCTTATTATAGGTCATTTAGTACCTGTATATGACCAGGTATGGGACTTGTTGAAACAATTATGCAATCTAGTCGAAACTCTTGTAAGCGATAAGTTTCTTGAAGATGCAAAAAAAACCGTTGCAAATTCAAATATCTGAATATTTGCAAACTTTAAATATTGAGTTTCCTGGCTCCTTCAATCCGAAGCATCATTTATTGGTGCACTACCCTAATGTATTTCCTTTGGTTGGTCCATTATGCAAAATTTCGTCGATTCGATTCGAAAGCAAAAATAGAGAAGGCAAAAGAACTTCGGCAGTTTCTACAAATCGTATCAATGTATGTCGTACAATTGCCTTAAAGCACCAACTACAGTTCAATTACCGTTTGCTGCAATTACAAAATTATTCTGCCTCTATTACACCTTCAGGATCGAAAACAGTAAAAAAAGTAAATATTTACAGCTTATCAGGAATGCCTGTCATTTATAATTATCTTCCAGAAGAAATTAAAAGACAACCTGATAAAATTTCGGTTATTGAAAGCGTTAAATTTGAAGGCTTTACCATCAAAACTAATTTATCTGTTATAATGTTAGCTGAAGAAGATGAAATAAAATTTGTTAAAGTTGAACAAATATTAACATTTAGCAATTTAAATTTTATCGTAATTGCGCGATTTTGCGATGTTAATTTAGATGAGCACACAGGACTTTTTGAAATAATGAACCCAAATTTTTCAAGAAGAGTTTTATTTAAATCAGATTTAATTGGATTAACGATAACACATAGTGTTATTGTACCTAATGGCAAGCAGTTCATTGTAAAAAATTGGGACTAATAAATGTTTTTTTTTTTTTTTTTTTTTTTTTTTTTAATTTATTAAGCCTTTCAGGCCAACTAGGGCCTATTTCAGCTTCACGTGAAGCAATACATTAGGTTAGGTGAACAAAAGAGAAAGTTATACATAGTAACTAGAAAAAACATGAATCAGAGAAAATACAGTGAAATTGCAGGATTATATAGCGAGGTTACAATTGTTAAGAAAAGTTAAGATGTGTCGACAACCCTCTAAGTCAGGTTGGGCAATGACCAAATCCACGTTCATTGGGAGGCAGTATTTTAATTTAAATAGGTTCTTTATGAGAATAGTTCTATGATTCTCGTGCAATTTGCATTGCCAAAGAACGTGGTTAAGGTCTTGATCAGCCTCGTTACATTGGCAAATGGACGAAGAGGCAATATTGACTCGAGCGAGTGAAGATAACAAATTATAATGATTGGCTCTCATTCGAGTAACAGTAACAATTAATTTACGATTTAAGTTTTTGTTAGCAAACCACGGTTTCTTTTTTTTCTTAAAAAACTTTTGGAAGTACTCTTTCCCTTTATGGATACCTTCATTTAGTAAGACATCGTTGGTTTGAGAAAAGCAACTGTTTGTAAATGTTTCGTAATAGTCAGTATAAGGAATTTCTGACAAAACTGTACAATCCTCAGAAGTAACTTGTCGTGCGAATAAATCTGCTGATTCATTACCTACAATCCCAATGTGAGACGGAATCCAGAATAATTTTAAGTCAGTAGAACAGCTTTTATTTTTCCGGTAAACTTGATATTTACTTTTAATTTCTAAAATAAAAGGGTTAGTTTTAATACTAAATTTGGATGAGCGCAGTGAAAGCAGGGCGCTGAGCGAGTCTGAAAAGATATAAATGTTCCGATGACTGTTTTCAATCGCAACGTCAAGAGCATCGCATAGAGCAACGCACTCAGCAGTGTAGACCGAAGCGGCGGAATTAATTTTTCTTTTAACAACTAGATTGCCTTGTGATGTAAAACAAGCACTGCCTACGCCTGTCAATGTCTTACTCCCATCAGTGTAGACCGCCAGTGCGTTACTCTTTACAATAATATCGTGAATAACATCGTTACAATATTGAGCCGTTTTGAGAGTTGCTCCCAAATCAAGATCCACGGGAAGAGAGGAAATGAGAGTCTCATAATCATAACAAAATATATTGTAAGCAGAGTGTGAAATAACCTTGCTTTTATTAGCGACACAGTAACATACCGCAGCATTTAGAATCCTTTTTTGCCGTTGAAATTTTTTACTGACATGATAAAAATTATTAACGCATTGAAAAGTTTGTGAGTTATGATTAGAAAAAATTTTAAATAAAAATCTTTTGCAAAGAAGGGAAGCTCGGTGAGTTAAAAGGGGGAGTTTAGCTTCAGCGAGGAGAATGTTTTTAGGGGTGCTGATACGAAGTCCAAGAATAGATCTTATAGCTTGGAACTGAATTTTTTCTAGTTTATTCTGTAAAGTTTTTTGAATCGGAAAATAAATGTAACTGGCGTAATCAACGATAGATCTAACATAGCTTTTATAAATTGTGATAAGTGTGTTCGGGTCAGCACCCCATGAAACACCGCTAATTAATTTAATAATATTTAAGGCAGTAGTGCAACGTTTGTGAACATAGTCGATGTGCCGATGAAAAGTTAATTTATAGTCAAAGAAAACCCCAAGAAAACGAGTTGATTCACTAGATTGAATTGTATGATCTGCGACTCTGATTTCCGTTTCGCCCGGTAGAATCTTTTTTTTGTTAAAGTGTAACAAGACGGTTTTCTCGGGAGCAAGATCAAGACCTATCGCGCTGAGATTATTATCCATTAATTTACAGGAGTTTTGGATGATTTTCTTTGCTCTATTAAGGTTCGAAAATTTTAAGTAAATTGCAATATCGTCTGCAAATTGTGAGACCATGACACTTTTTGGTATATTGAATATAGTTCTTGAAACATAAAGGGAATAGAGGAGGGGGCTTAAAACTCCTCCCTGTGGCACGCCTCGGTATAGCACTCTGTAATCATTACCAAGTGAAAGGGTGAATATTTTTCTTTCATAAGTCAGACTTTTGACAAACATAACCAAACGATGAGAGAAACCAATAGCAGCAAGAAGTTGAAGCAGAATGTCAATTTTGACATTATCGAAAGCTCCGCAAACGTCTAAAAAAACAGCCAATACTTGTTTTTTTTCCAAAAAGGCTTCCTCAACTTTAAGCGTTAGGTTTGTCAAATTATCCGAGCACGAGTGACCTTTGCGGAAACCATGCTGGCTAAGCGGTAAAATATTGTTTTTTTCAGCCCACCATTGCATCCTGTTTTTTAAAATAGTCTCGAACAATTTGCAGACACATGAAGTCAGAGCAATAGGTCTTAAGCTAACTCCATCAGTTTTAGGAATGAAATGAATAAATGACCTGCACCACTCTTCTGGAAAGGAACTTTGAGCAAACATATCATTGAAAATATCAAGGAGTAGGAGCTTAAGCTTAATTGGGAGACGTTGCAAAATCTCGAAATCTACCCCGTCCATTCCAGGAGAGGAGTCAGGACTTTTAGAGTCAAGGGCTAAGTTAAACTCCGCAAAAACGAAAGGCGCATCAAAAAAGTCATTTTGGCTGCACTCAGGGATCCAATTCGGATTAGTAGGAACCCAAGGGGGACATAGCTTGTTAAGAGCTTTATCGATGTATACATTTTGTAGGTTCTGAGCCGGGTGCTTAGAAACTTTAACCCATTTATTTTTAAAAATTTTACATTTATTCCATACATAAGTGGGGCTAGAGTTAAAATTAATTGTTTCGGCAAATTTACGAAAGTTCTCTATTTTTTTTTGTTTAAAGATTCTTCTAGCATAAGCGGAATATTTCTTATAATTAATAAGATCTGGCAATTCGAGAGAGAATTGCCATTTTTTAAAAGAGGCTCTCCGTAATCTTTTCGCTCTGTCGCACTCTATGTCCCACCAGGGAACCGGATTATTATTTTTTTTATGATAGTTTTTATTTATAATACCTTTAGCAGGGGAGGAACAATTTACAGCTTCTATGACTTGTTCTATGAAAAAATTATATTTTTCTCGAGGGCAAAGCAACATAAATTCATTCGTAAAAAACAGGTTATATAGAGAGTCCGCTTTTGCTGTAAATTTATCCCAGTCGGTTCTTTTACGCTTAATTTTGAACGTTTTTTTAGAATAGAAATTTTTGGCAACATTAATATTAATAAAGATTGGGACATGATCCGAGCCCCAGGTTTCGTCATGAATGCTATAATCTATAATGTCCGAGAGATTTGTAGATGTGAAAATGAGATCTAGATTAGATTTAGTACTTCTGTAAAAGTCAAAATGGGTGTAGGAATCAGCATTAAGTAACATGACGTGATCAAGAGCTAAATAAGAATTTTCAAGTCTTAAGCCATTGGAATCAGTAAATCGGCAGTTCCAATTTTTATTGTGCGCATTAAAATCACCTATGAATAAAGTGCTTTCATTAGCATTAATGTTGGAAAAAATAGTATTCCAATCCTCTTGAGAGAGTACACAACCTGGGGTTCGATAGCATGCAATTAAGTTAATAGGATGATTGATATTATTAACCGATAAGCCAAAAATTTCTACACTATCGACTGGTGATGTGAGATTAGTAATATTACAAATAGAAAGGTTATTCCGCACAATAAAGATAATACCCCCTCCTTTAGAATGAGTTCTATCCTTCCTAAAAGTATTAAAGCCAGTAAAATTCACATTTATATCAGGTTTTAACCAGGGTTCAACGCAGATTAGAATATCGATTCCAGGAAGTAGAGTCTCAATTTCTTGACGTCGTTGTTGAAAGCTTCTGCAGTTCCAAAAAACAATATTCAGTAGATCTTTAGGATTGGTGTTATTAGAAAACTTGCGATTCATTTCTTGGGATAGGCTTGAATTATTATAGTGTGGCGTCCGATGAATAAGAGTCACTAAGAGAGCTATTACAATCTGCATCAGAAAGTCGTTTATTAATCCTTAAAATACGACTCTTGAGATTTTTATCCAATAAATGTTCAGCAATTTTTTTAAGCATAAGTTTTAAAGAGCTTAAATCGTTGGTATAATTAGCGGCAACAGCTGGAATGTCCGTGCTGCCGTAACAGTTAACCAGAAAGTCAATAAAGTTGTTTTTATCTAAGGGGAAGTTGTTAGAGTTTTCAGCTATGAAATCTTCAGCCTGTTGTAATTGAGAGCAAACTACATCACGTGAGATTTCCGACATTGGTGTATTTTTTCTTTTTTTTAAAGTGTTATATTTTTTGTCTGAGGCAGTAGTAGTTTCCACAATTCGTTCTTTCGCAGGAGTTTCACAGCTTGTCGTTGATAACGTAGTCGAGCGAGGACGTTTGGTAGGGGGAGGCATGATATTAGTACGTGAAGAATGTGCCTCAATGCTTATTGAAGATTCTTGGAAGAAATCTTTTTCGATAGAGTCTTCTTGAGTAAAAATGTTCGTAGTGTTTAATTCCTTGTTTAACTCTGGAAGAATTTCAGTATGAGTGAAATTGTCGCTATTCTTGCAATAGCGAGCCAGGTGACCTTCCTCTTTGCATATAAAACAGGTAAGTTTTTCGGAAGAGAGGTAAACATGATAGGGAGTACCATCAACATGCACTTGAATCATGGGTGGCAGCTTTTCGAGGTCCTCAGGGTTGATATACATTTGGCGCCTAAAGCTTAAAATATGTGCAAAGCCAGGATCATTCATACCGGCACGAAGATACGTGATTGAAGAGCAAGGCACAATGCCTTCCCTTTCTAAGCACTCCAGAATTAACTCATTTGGAATCACAGGGCAGACGTTAGACAAGATGATTCTTTTAGCTTGAGAAATTAAAGGTCTAACTTCCAACAAAACAGAACCAACCTTCACTTTAGTGTGATCTTCCAAGAATTTATTAACGGTGTCTCTGCTATTCAAAAACAAACAAACTCGACCTTGCGAGATACGAGAGAGATATCTGATATTTGATGGGTCAATCAATTTTCCAACGGCTTGAGCATATTCTCTAACAAGTACACCTTCAATCGAGTCAAGAACAATTGCTTGATACTTGTCAGGTACCTTCATTGTTTGAGCAACGTGTGCGAAAGAAACTTTGGGGTTAGGTTTTCCTTGAGAAGCCATCCTGGCTTAATGTAGAGAGGATCAGTGCAAGTGCCCCTGGAGCCAGAAGCACGCACCAACCACCGAGACACAATAAGCAAAAAAAAACAGAACACTCAAAAACGCGAAATCGCGCCAAACGACACTCACACTGACGGAATCAGGCCAGATTCGACGAATCGGATGTAAACACTCGCGAGCTCTGAACAAACACGTCCGCACTCGACGGCGTCTCGAGCCAAACTCCAGGGCTGCAAAGTTTAATGATTATTTGATAATTATTAAGGCTTTCCCCTGGTTACGTGGTTGAGGGGCGCACAGTTTATTGATTATTTGTTTATTAATTTATGCTTTCCCCGGGTTACGGGGTTGAGGGGTCTATTGTTTATTGTATAATTAGTTGTTTATTATTTATCTTTTCCCCCGGGTTATGGGGTTGAGGGGTGCACAGTTTATTGATTATTTGATAATTATTAAGGCTTTCTCCT
>UCOM01004783.1:0-11173 GCA_900474385.1 Ormyrus pomaceus | reverse complement strand
TGAATCAATAAGCTTAGCCTGTTAAAACAACAGACCTGTACTGTAGAATTAATTGGGTTCATCCTACCAATTTAAGTGACATTTTAGTTGTGGATAGTTACTAGTAAAATTCCATTGATTCAATCGAATTTTTTTCTCAGTGTATACATCCTCAGTTGAATAAGTTTGTAAACATATTTTTCTAATTATAAATCCATTCATCCATTTTCAAAAGAACTAATCATTCAAATCAGCGCGTACAACGAACCTTTGACCGGCTTAATTGACAACTTCGTCAGGCTCGCAACTTAACAATTAAAGCTCAATCCCTCGATGAGCGGTACGCGCGAGGAGCCAAAGCCAATAAAAATGACGGGCGTATATCAACAGGCGCCTCGTCAGAGCCTCGCGAGCCGGAATGATCCGGCGGCTACGATCTTGCAAGTACACGAAAACGCAAAGGAGTAATTAACTCCCTCGGTTACTTTGCGCAACGCTCGTTAGTCGGAACGAGATTAGCTCGGAAATGAGTCAGAGCTCGCGGGCAATTAGTCACGAAATTTTCTGGCCGCGGCAAAGAGTTCGCCGAGCAAGAAAATTTCCACGCGCGCGCCGCCGCTCTCTCGCTCCTCTTCGTGTCCCGCAAAGGAGAAAGAGAGCGGGAGCTCCATCGAATTACGCTCTTTTGTTCCCTCCTCTCTCCTTCTGATTCGAGAAGGAGAGGCGGCAGAAGAAGAAGAAGACGACAAGCGGAGGGACAAGTTGGTCAGTAAATTGCGGCTAATAGAAAGCAGCCCCGTCCTCCTCTCTCTCTCTCTCTCTGCAGCTCCTTCCTGGGCAGCCGAGAACAGTTGTTCCGCAGTTCCGGCCCTTTTCATCCGACAAGCCCGATGCGCCCAGAGGCTCTCAACCCCTTCGCGAGCGCGGCTCCGGAAAATCATTTTACCGGAGCCCGGCGTTCGTGTGTACACATCCTTCGCCTTGCCCGAGTCTTCGGGGATGTGTATATACCTTCGGCGAGGGTTAGGAGTAGCCTCTGGGCATTTGAACCGACGGGCTCTTTGTGCCGCGCGCGATGGAGCGGATTCAATCGGGTGCTTGCCGCGCGCCCCCCATTTCGGGGATCAAGCGCGGGGTATTCATTATTTCGATTATTGTTAATCAAGTGAGCTAGGATTGATGCGATGAATGGGGTGGGAGTGCGTTTTGGCGGGCTTTGTTCTCCTCTTGTTGTGGCCGTCGTGCGGATGTTGAATTGTTCACTGTAGGAAATTTGGATTACTCGAGTTGGTTAGGAAATTTTAGCAATGTGATCGAATATTCATCCTGTAATGTACAGTCGAGGATATTAAAAAATTTCATTTCTTTCCAGTGATGCGCGTACAATTTATCTAAAAAATTTGAAATTTCGTTCCATAATCCAGCGCGGAAATTCGCTTGCAGCGACGTCGCGTTATAATCAATCTCTAAATCGATCGAACCAGTTTACGCGTCATTAACCAAAAAGTCATCCGCACTGCTCTTGCCGCCTAAGCGATCGACGAAGAATGTCCAGTGCGTATCCACAAGTCTGTACAGCAGTCCACGGAATAGTTTTCGCAACTTCGCGCGAAAAAATTCGCCGCGTTGAAAAGTACGTCAGGCGGGAGAAGCTCTCGCCTCTCCCAACTTTACAATAACAGTGGCAAAAAGCGATAAAATGTTCGTGCACCTGAGGCCGTGCGGAATTCGCAAAGTTTACCAGGACATTGGGTTACATATGGAAAAGGACTCGGCGCTCGTAAACTTCGGCCGTGCATTAACATTAACACGTGTATATTCAGCATTAGCGCGAAAGTTCCTCGCGACTTTATCCTCTCCCATCGGGCGGCCTTTCCTCCCGCCTTCACCTTTTTTCCCCGCGCGATGGGCGCTGCTCGACGTTTCCGGCGAGTGCACGCGAGGCCTCGTATACATCGCCTTGTATATTCTTCGCTTTTTGCCTTTAAACCCTTCCGAAGTCTCTCTCTCTCTTTTTATACGCCGAAGGCTCTCGCCGACTTTGCGACGTCCAGCTCGCATGACTCGCACTCGGAGCAATTTGCGCGGCGCACTTTATCTATATGTATCTATCTAACCCATTCCGGCGATTTCTCGCCAACCATCGCGTTTGTTGCTCTGCTCGCCTGCTGTTTTTTTCTCTCTCTCTCGGGGAAAGAGAGATTTATAAGCGAGCAACTCCGAGAGGATAAACAGCTCGATGCAGTCAAGGAGATTGCAGTGTTTTTTTATTCATTTTCATTTAGAGCTTCTTTTTTACGCGCGATCCACGTCCGTAAGGGGTAAACGGCTTCCCCGCGCCGAAAGAAAAGACGTACACGTAGAAGCAGCTCGTTCAGAAGTTTTCCCGTTTTAAAGAATTAACGGGCGCTCTTAACACCTTCTAATTTTACTTGACCCGGTTTCGCGAAGACGCGGCAACGAAAAAGACAGGCTCTCGTTGATGATGAGGAATCGCGCGGCGGGGCAAAAAAGAAAAAAAAAAAGAAAAAAGTTAGTCCGCTCTCGTCCGCGTCGGACGTGACCGGCAACGGAAACGAAATAAATCAGTAGACCAGAATTCGGGAATCCATACGTATTAAGCGGCCGCCGGAGTTTCCTTCTCCCGAAGTCGGGACTAAATTTAATTTCTCTCCTCTCTCTTTCGTCCTCCGATCGTTCTTACTTACGGTTCCCCGATCTAGTGCTCAACTTGCGTAGTATTTCTTTCCTCGCTTAATGGCAAACTTCTCTTCCTTACCTTTTAGCCGAGCCGCTCGATAATGCGATTTAAGTAAATATCCCGGGGCTTTGATCACGTTTCTTTCCTCGAGTATTGTGCCGTCATTGCGCGGTTATCGTCGATTTGATTGATCAAAGAGATTTTCCTCGAAGATCGCTTTAGCAAAAGGCAGACCGGTCATAAATCACGCCGAGAGCGAATGTAAATTTGAATAAAACTCGATAGATCGAGTAGCTAGCAAATAATTCAGTTGCAACGTACGAGCCGTCGGTCCGGTGAATTATTGCATCACTTTTATCAGAGCAAAAGTGCATCCAACAGGAGGCTCGAGAAAAAGTCGGGCGAATTCTTTAATTATTTCTTTTCACCGTAAATTGCACGGCGGGGCCAAAGAAAAATCGAATTGAAAGCGCAAGAAAGAGTCTGCCCCCTTTTTAAAGCTCGGCGCGGCGGGGCGGGGTGCGAATTTTTTCTCCCCGGAGCTTGCGGTTTGATTTACAAGTGCAATTTGAGCCTCGGCGCATGCGCGGGGCTCGTCCTCGGGGCGGCCCGAGCACTTGTTCCGCCGTCGTCGGCGGCGAGTCATTAGCCCGCCGCGGGAAAAAATTTAATTAAGTCCGCCGGCTCGATGCATTTCGTATAATTCTCTCTGGGGTAAAGTGCTGTTTGCGCGCCCTCGTGCTTTTCTCCGCGAGGCCGAGAGAGCCTCGGCCCTCTCTCCTTTCTTCGTCGCATTTTTTTCCCGGAATTTTTTGCCGATAAATTCCGCATTCCGGCGAGTTCTCTCCCTCGGAACTCTTTTTATCGATATTATCGCGCGGGCGCGCGTCCCGCCCCTCCCCCCTCCCTCCTAACGCGAAAAAACGTATTACTCACTAATTAAAAGAGCTTCATTTGTTTCATCGATCGCGTTATATTAACCTGAATACTTTTTGCGCCGCCCCTCGGCGGAGTTCGTTATTAAGCTGAATTGAATACTAATGGTTTTTACTGTCAAAAAAAATTGGTTTCTATAAAAACCGACGCGTCGACCCCAATCGAGGTGCTTTTCGAGACAACTTGGCAAGGATTTCGTTATTTCCGAAAGTTTTCCGACTTTTTTTTCTTACACGACTAGTAAGGTTCATCTCTCAGCAAATTCGTTCCTAAAACGCTCTTTTCAGCTCGAGCGTGTTTCTGTTTCGAGGCAGTTCAGAGAGAGAGAGCGATGCTCGAGTGTTGCACGAGAAATGGCATTTCGATGCACAGGCGCGAGCATCCGGGGCGTAATCTCAAACGCGCACACGCCAGAGATTTGCCTAATTCGGGAATAGGGGAATTTAAGTATGCTGGGGACTCGACATGTATGCATGCAGAGATGTGCCGCGAATTTTCTTCCGTTTTCCATTTCGACGCGACGTTCGCTGCTCCGCCTACATTCCATTTCGCCAAGTTTCCTGCGGCGTTGTCCATTATGCACTTTATCACCGTTCGCTTCGAAGCAGATGAGTTGATGGACTGACTGCTTGTTGACGAAAAATATTAATCGAACAGCGCATGAATATTTTCGTGAAAATATTGGGTAAACGCAGAGAAAGTAAATAAGAATTGCAATCGATCGTTCATATTTGATAACATCAGAGCGTATATCGAGTTTCATTTATGAATCAGAGAAACGAATCAAGTATTTCTGTCTCGATAAAATTAAATTTACCATTCGTAATTTGACAAATAATTGCTTTCGGAAATGGAATTCAGGTACATCGAATAATTAAAGGGTATTACAAAAGTAGGTCTTCCCCGGCTCTTAAAAGCTCCTTTTACGAAGCAAAGCTCGATATGCAAATAGTCGCAGCAGCAGTTTAATAGTTGCACTTCCAATGGCGCTTGGCTTTCGCGCAGCAATTCGACTTCGGCCCAACTTCCGGCTTGCCTCCGCAGCGCGGAGCGACAGAGCTCCCGGTCTCTGCCGAACGCACCAATTTTCACTCGATCTAATTGCTCGGGCGCGCGCAGTGTAATTATGGTGATTCGATAAATGTTAGTCATTTCGGCGAGTGAGCCCCGGCTTCGAAATTCCATTATGACGCCGGGGGCTACGCAAGCGGATACGACGCACGCAGGCAGCGCGACTCGGGCGGCTTCGGAACGAGGAAATCCGAGGAGGCGTCGGTTCGGGGAAAAGGCAGAAAAGGCTACTGGAGCGCTTTTTTGCTGGGATGCGGTACGTTTCTCGCCTCGTTAATTGACGGTGAATCCAGATTTTAGGGAACGGCCGGAGCTTGCGATTGACGCCGTTTGCGTAATGATAGACAAGGCTTTCAGTCGATAGCTTTCGTCCATTCAACTGATGAAAGCACCGTTGCAGACGTAAACGTTAACAGCCCGACTCCGTAGGAACGTGAGCGATTATCACTTTAGGTTCGCCAAGTGAATTATTTTAGTTTTGAACAGCTTCAAGTTGCTCTTTAGTTCGGCAGAGGAGACTCAACGAAACTCGAATTTTCCGTGTTCCGCTCCGCAAGTCGGTCTTAAAGCGTCAGCCTTCGCGCGGAAGCGAACGCGTGACGCAAAAAAAGCGCGACCCCGCATCGAATCACAAAGGCACTTTGACAAATGAAAAGGAAAGCTCGGGCGGGCTTTGGGGGGTAGGAAGTAAAGCGTTCGAAGAAAAAGCCACCCCCCTCTCCTCCCCCCGCCCCGCGATCGCGAAGAGCGCCGAGAAGAGAGTCCGTATCTCCTCGGCTCGTGTTTCTCGCGCGAGCGGCAAAAAGGCCTCGAGTAAGACTGGCCCCTAACCTCCCTCCGGGGATTATACGGCTCCCGGGCCGGGGGAAAAACGCGGAGAGAGAGGAAAAAGAAAGCGGCGCGTGTAACAAGACCAGCTCGTTACTTGTCGTCGTCGTCGTCTGAGAACGTCGGAGGAGCACTCGCGGTTTCGCCCGGTCCAAGTGCCTCGTTTTCTCTCTCTCTCTCTCTCCTTCTGCTCGCCCTCTTTGATATTTCGCTCCGCGGCGGCGGCGGCGGCGGTGGCCCGTGCCGGAAGCCAGGCACGTGGATGTCGCCGACGTGCGCCGGGAGCTAATATAATGCCGCCCGCTCGATTCTTTTCCCTTAACTTCTTGCCTCCCCGCCCTTCGTTTTTTCTTTACTCGTCTCCGAGGGATCTCTGATTAGATGCGCGACCGAGGAGTAAACTTTGCGGGAGCGGCCGAGGAATTATGGATGCATTTGCCGACTGCCGAATCGGGGGGAGGATCATTTTTAATTGGCTACGTCGGGAAACTTTTTTTGCGCTCGCGTTCTCCGTTAACGAGGAATCGCTGAAAATTCATCCCGGGGAAAATAAAAAAAAAAAAACCGTATATGCATGATGTTGTTATTTTTTCATAAAAGTATATCGAACGACATTTCGTCGAGGAAAAGTCTGCACATTGAAAGTTTGATCGCTGATGGATGTCAAGGAAATTGTTGGCGACGGAATTAAAATTCTTGCAAAGTTGATAGCGCAACTGTGCATTATCGATTCCGGGGCACGGCGGCGCTATTCCCGTTTGGGATTTAAAATATCATATTCCCGGCGAGATGAAAAAGCTAAAGCATTCATCACCCTTCGTAAAACTCGTATAATATTCTAAAAACATTTTTAATACAGCCGTCGGGGCCTGAATTCCGGTAACACGAAAATTAATTAAGTCGAAAATTTAATTACGCAAAAAATTATTAATTGTAGCTGCCTAGAAATTCAAATTTATTTCCACGGATGAAGGAACATTGAATAAAATAGCTCGCCCAACCGTATCATCATCAATACCGAAATAAAAGATTTCCCTAAAAGAAAGCTTCGATTTCCTGGCTTCCAAGCGGAGGGAGGTTAATTCAATTAAGCCCCGCAAAACTTTTCACCCGTATCTCGGCAATCCTTGCATAGCCACCGATCCGTCGAACGAAAAAGAATCCCAGCCCGAAAGCTGCAGGAAATCCGACGTTTCCGCGCGCATCCGCATCTAAATAAAGCCTTAGTTCGGCGGTGAACAGAGCTTAGGGAGCCCGGCAATGGGAAATATTCGTCGAGTTATGCCCCCCGCGTCGAAATTCATCAGTCGCCGCGCGCGGAAAGCCCGAGTCGAGCCTAAGCTCGGCAATTAATTCGCGGCCGGCAAGGAGAGAGAGAGAGAGAGAGAGGGAGTCGGCCGCCGCTGGCATTCCGGCTGCTTCTTGGCGTGGCTCGCAAACGCGGAATATCGCATCGCGAAATTCGGGGGAATCCAAACAACGGGCTCTCTCGCGATGTGGCTCTCTCCCTATCCGCGCGACTGGCAGCTGGCCAGCGACATTGGCGTACCGCTAGGAATACGCGCGTAAGAGAGAGAGAGAGAGAGAGGGAGAGGAGACGAGGGGCTATTTTGGCCGCGATCGGCCTTTTGTAATTACTTTTAATTAATACTGCGCCCAAGTGCGCAGGAATAGAAGCGAGAGGCTTAAAACAAGAGCGGATCGCAGCCGGCAGGCAGCAGCGGCAGCGGCAGCTTGCAAACTTCGACGCCGGAATCCCGTGCCGCGTGAGCGAGCTTTCTTGCCAGAGGGATGCTTCGCTTAATTCTCATCTTGCGGGTGGAATTGGATTTGTTCTTTGGTTATTTATTGGGCGCGGTACGCTCGTTTAGCAGCGGATGAATCGGACTTTCGGGATCCTTGAAATTGCACTCGTTTGCCTGATGATGTTCATTATGTCGGTCTTTTAAAAGTCGTTTTTCACTTTTTCACTGTTGCCGTTATGGCGATGTTAAATTAGAGAAAATGAACAATAACGTTTATCAGCACTACTGCTATTATTTTCAGCGCCGAAGCTAAACGTCTGGATTCATATTATCGAGGAAACAAATTTGTCTAAGAAGGAAATAAAAGCGAGTGCTGCTCCAGTTTATGTCCCCTGGGAAATACTTTGCTTGGCGAGGATACTTTTATAGATGCAATAATCAGACCATCAATATTTCTCCTGAAATAAACAGTCCAAAGCAACTTTTTTTTATCGACTATTATTCGGTCCAAGGAAGTAATGCCGTAGACGACCATCAAAATACGATAAAAGACTCAATCAATACAAGTCCACTCAAAGTTTTCGATTTCTCCTATAATCACGTTGCCTATTTTCTATTGTTGGGGTAAAGACAATGACGAGGCGCCAACGTAAACTGAGATCTTGAAGGGTGGAGGACGCACTAAACGAGGATCTCGGAAACTCGGCAAACTAATTTGGCGACTGATAGCAAATACAATATAATCATATCCACACGTGCTATAGCTATAAAAAGGGTCTCGTTTATAGCGTACTTTTTCATTTTATTATACACCTATTTATTAATAAAATTCAAAGCTTCATTCCCTTTCAAATTTAATGCACTGAATATTTCATGTAAAAGCAAAACAAATAGCCTAGAATAAGTAAGAAATGAGGGCTTTGCGGAGAAATATTCCCTAAATTAAGCATAAAGCAGATATTAGCCGAGCGATTTTTTTTTCAAAAGCTGGAACAGCCTTTTAGATTTAGATAACGGATTCCACGTGCCACGGGGAATTGAATGTTTACGTTCATACTCGCGCACACTCGCGCGCCTCTTAACTCCGTCATAAATAAGACCGGAGAGAAAGAAATCTCGGCGTCGTCTGAGTGTCTCCGCGTCGTTCCTCGCGATACAGTCAAGATTCAGGGATGTAGACAGCGACTTCGATCGATCCTCCCTTTCTTCCCTCCCGCGCAGTATTTTTTCCTCCGCTTTCCTGCGCCCAGGACGAGTGTGTAACGTCTGCGTCGAGTGGCTTTCAGTCCGGACGAACGCAAAGGGTGTAGGCAAAAGTCTCGCGGAGGGACGAAATTAAGACGACGGTCGCGACGAGCGTAAGTGGAACGAGGAGAGAATGAAAAGAATGGCGTTCCAGAAAACGATCGCCTTCCATGATGTATAGACGGGGCAATCTAGTTCGCTTGGATGGACCCAATTGGTTCTAATGTTTGTCGCTAGCTGGACGGTATATCATACACTGTCCGAACGCATAAAGGCTTGTGTGTCGTGGCTGTGTGTTTGCCGTTGACATACTTCGACAGATCGAAACGGCGGCTGCAATTGTGGCTTGAAGACTTTTTATATTGCTTTGCTATTAAGCCTCGTGAGACAATACGAGCGGAGAGATGTTCAATTGCGCGATTCTCCTTGCAATGTGGAATTTGCAGCTATATTATTCAAATTCGTTGTGTAATCGATAATGATTGAGTGTTTCAAATAAAGTTTATCCATTGGATTAGCTGGTCTGTTCTGAATTATTAATACAGGTTTAGAGGGTTACTCCGTCAAAGTATGTCGTTTACCGCAACAAGAATACGACGGCTTGAAGCTTCAAAGCTTTATTAGTAATTCTCTGAATAGCTTGGATCATAAATTCTGGAGATATTCTCGACGCATATTGCACTGCCCCGCCGACATTAGAAGATGTAGTACGCGAATACCAGGTTAACAATTAAGATCCTTGAAAATTCACGGACCGATGAAAAAAAAAGAGCTCAATGAAAATTTGACCCAGTAAGTTGAAAACGAGCTCGGTCATCCGTGCAAAGAAGGCACGCGTAAAGACTGGACAGTGGGCGAAAAGTCGCGGCGCGAAATGGAAATTAACGAGCGCGCGATTAATCGGGTTAATGGACGTTAGTTGTGGAGCACGCGACGACTGCACTTGCTTACAAACGGGTTGTTGACCGTTCAATGGGCATCGCACACATTGCGTTTACGAGCCAAGGCTCGTCTTTATTACGATCCCTCTCTTGTGCGAATGAAAGCCACCTCCGTGAAGGATGCATCTCTTTTCTCTCTCTCTCTCTCTGTCGGAGGCGAAACGTTGAAGCGCCGGAAAAATCTTCGAGATCGCCTTTGAGACGCGAATGCTTTTGCGCAGCTTCTTTTCGAGAGAGAGGAGGGTCGAGTCGTGCGCGGCTCCCCTGAATTAGTGGATTCTTGAGATTCTCTCTCTCTCTCTGCCTCGCCGCGAGAGCTTTCAGCGCACGCGAGAAGCGGTTGGAGTCGTCGTCATCGCGCTGTTTTGTACGTTCGCGTTTAAATCGTATTGCCTTTCAAAGGAATTTAGCCCGAGTCTCAAGCCGGAGTAATTACAGCGTCATTCGACTAACCGAATGAGTATACGTCGGCTCGACTTAGAATTGTTTTACGAGACTAGGGCAGATGTGCGAAGCTGCGGCTTCGCGGCCCTCATTTTCGGAGAATCTAAATTAAATCAATTTGAAAGCTCTTCGGCGCGTGTAATTAACTAAATAAGAAACTTATTAGCTTTACTTCCATCATTTTCCGCGCTTTTGATCTTATGATGGCTTGTTATTGGAAAATATTACCAACAGAAACACGAAGAAGCAAATAGTATTTCATAACAACGACGTATTTTTGTAAATAATGCAGCTAGTTTATTTGCAAAAGGTCGTTAAAGTTACAAAACCCAACATTGAATTCTGCATAAAGCTTGAATAATGAGCTCTTTTACCCGCCTCTTTTGACGTTGTTTACCAGTTTCACATTACCTTTGCACTCGACTAAACCCTGAAGCTTTATCCGTGCAAAAAACCGTCGAAAGCCCGGTCCTCCCTCCCAAAATTCAAAACTAAATCTAATTATCAGCAGCGCGGCCAAGGGTGCACGGTGCGAACTCGAACTAATTTACGAGCTTGGCAGTCCGCTTTGGCGGCAGAGAGCGGCTAGCAAAATAGAAAGAGAGGCTAAGCGATAGTCGTCGCGGCGGCCGCGCGCACTCGGCTGCTGGCACGAGAATAATCGATAATTTTCAGCATCCGGGGGAGAGAGAGAGAGAGAGGCTTAAAGGCCGGGCGGGCGCCGCGTGTGTGCAGCGCGATACACACAATGCGCCCCCCCCCCCCGTACACCCCCGTAATCGCGCTCTACGCGCGCGCCTCGGCGAATTTACATCGGGGCTATTATCGTCCCTTGACCCTGCCCCCGCTTCTCTCTCGCCCGCTAACGCGATTTTTCACGCGATCATTATCTTCCGCTGCCGAGCCACGCGATCTCCCCCGATGCACGCGCCGTATACTCCTCCCCCGTTATGGTGTAGTGTCCCAGCTTTCGCCTCGGTGGAGGTGCATAATGGAGGTGGCTGCTTTCGATAATCGTCTTGCTCGGATATAAAGTGAGCTTGCAAGATGCAGAGGCGAGCTTTCGCTCCTCGAGAGGCTCGGCTGTGGCATACAAATGCAAAAGCAGCGAATACAGATGGATAAACACCTTTTTTCACTACACTGAGAAAAAAATTCGATTGAATCAATGAAATTTTACTAGTAACTATCCACAACTAAAATGTCACTTAAATTGGTAGGATGAACCCAATTAATTCTACAGTACAGGTCTGTTGTTTTAACAGGCTAAGCTTATTGATTCA
>UCOM01004782.1:0-11164 GCA_900474385.1 Ormyrus pomaceus | reverse complement strand
TTTCGGAGACTGACGTGTAATAAAAATATGTGAGGTTATGTTCATACTTCAACATGGTCAATAACTACTTCAAAAAACGTTACATTTAGACCTGAAAACTGGCCATTTTTCATGGCCATTTTATAGATTGAAATCTCTACCAGGGAACATAAAGAGAGAATACGTTGACTGTTGCCGTATCAATCACGTAAAAGCTTGCTTTGGAAATAGACGTTCCACTACATCTACAGCCTACAAATCAATTTCCTCTTTCTATCTTTACACTAACTCGAAGACGCTGCTTTTCCCAAAACTTAACGGCGCATCTCCCGGCGCTGCGTTCGGCTCCGAAGATGATTTACAGCCTCCGATCGAAAAAGTTACAGGCTCGTCCGCCGATAGATTCGTCAAGTCGACGCGATGCGCGTCTTTAATAGTCGGCATAAATTCGAAAAGGCCGAAGTTATCGCGCCGAAACCCGAGAGCCAGAGCCATAGTCCATCCATATTCCGGCGGCGGAAGCGCTCGGTTCTCAAATTACGCCGCCACTTTTTACGAGCATCGGTCGCTTTTGTATGCAAACGGAGGACTAATGAAGATGCGCGAGAACTCTGGATTTTAAATTCGCCGCCGAGCGTCGCGGCCGATTTTTTTTTTTTTTTTTTTCGAGGGTTTCCAAAAATTGTAGATTGCCGCGAGGTATGATTTATTTTTTGACGAGTTTTACGACTGAAGATGAGCGATAATTTCGTGTGTGTTTTAATCAGTTTTATTATTCACTTTTACGATGATTTATCCTTATGCGTTTTAATGTTAAGTGCCTCGGGGCATTTGTGCGAATTCATGCATGCTTAGGATATTAATAAAATTTCATGGTTCTCTCGATTTTTCCTTTTTTTTTTTTTTTTTATCCGCGAGAAAGTCGAGTTACCTTATGTAGTAAGTTCAAAAGAATACATTAAAAATGCAAATTTAACGCACAAAGTAAAAGTGGATTTATTTTACGCCATGAATATTAAAAATCAAGCTTACTCAGAAAAGTTGATGGAATCGCGGAGGCCGTAAAAAAAAGTTAAGAAAAATTTATTCTCAATCCATTTCGCGCTATGCAAATACATCGCGGGGCTAATGGTGCCGATTTCGGCGTGTTAACGTTTCTCAAAAAAGCCTCGACAATGGAACCAAAAGAGAGGACGGTTACACGCGAAATTCGTAACGAAATTGGCAATCGGTTCCGCTTAATTTTGAATAAAACCTCAATAAATAGTCGATTAATGCAGCCCACTAAATGGTAATCCGCGGAATATTAAAACAGAACCTGTTACGAGGCTTTTTTTCAGACTTTACGACTTTTACGGCGGCCTTTTTTCATCACTTGTCGGGCCGCGAAAGAGAGACGGAGAACTCTCGTCGAATTCCGCGATCGCCGCGCGAGAGCGTAAACCCGTGGATTATGCGCTCGTGGGAATCATCTGCGTCTGTTCTATAATCTTATTTATCTTTTGTTGGTTTTCATAATTTTACAGTCCGACTTAATCGTCGGATTAGCAAAAATTACCAGCAATCCTTCACCGTTCCCAATCTAGGATTGCTATATACCCCCTACTCTCTTTAATTCTTTTATTGCTTAATTTGCAAAAAGCAAAGAAGAAGGGCGAGAGTAGGATTTTTAGCATCGAGTAAAAAAGTGAACGAGTTTCTTGATTTAGGCAGAAAGAATGGCGACAGCCATAAATTCGAATTTCCATTGATTTACACGGCAACGACATTGTTCCTCCGAAAAAATAAAGCAAGTATCTCCCCGGCTCTGTTTAGTCTCCCTCTTTAGTCGAAAGAGGGGCAAGAGAGAGAGAGAGAGAGAGAGAGGGGGGAAGAGTAAAAAAGACGGGCAGACGCATTTTTCGTAGCTCGTCACGGGGCTCTCGCGCGTCAAACTGGTTGCTCGGGCGCGAACCGGGAATCCGCGGCCCGGGAGAGGATATTTTAATGGCGCTTTGTTGCCGCTGCTCTCTCATTCCTCGGGGGTCCCCCTTTCGGCGGCATTCCGCGGCCGCGCCCCGGTTATTTTAATTGGATTTTCGCCGAATCTTCGCCGGAATAATACGCGCTTTTTGCCGCCGCTGCCTCTTGCGCATGCGCGCCAATTCGCTTCCCTTATTCGATTCCCCCCCGCGCGCGCGCGGCCGGGTACTTCTACATATGTAACGACGCACCGACGGCCCGAGGTTCCCACAAGCGCCATTTTTTTGCGGTATTTGCTCCGACTCGCAGAGAGAGAGAGAGAGAGAGGACTGCTGCCGCCGCCGCTGCCTGCGAAGATGCTTATCTCGTTCTCGAGTCTCTGTGTGCTCTCCCAGAGCTTTAAGGGCTTCTTCTCTTCTTTTCGGGATACAATGTATCATTGATGGCACACGCGCCGCTCTTTTTACGGAACCTCTGCTTGCTCTTGCTCCCTGTATAAATAGACTTTTTACCGGCTCGCCGATGGAAAGAAATCGATGCCTTGATTAATTTTTCCGTAAATATTCTAATTTATGATAAAATCTTTCAACGGATTCCTTTTTTTTTTCGATCGCCGCGCGAAAGAGTGAGCGCCTTATTCGGCGAAAAAGGTATGTAACGTATCTTCGGTTTCTGTATTTGGTAACCCAAAGTAATTTTTGCGAATCGCGAAATAATAAGCGGCAAAAGAATTTGCAAAAAAAGTAGCCGTATAATAAAGTACCATTAAATTTATTTCGAAATAATAGGTATATAAAGAGCCAGTAAATGGCTACCTTCCTCTTAGGCAAAAAATGGCAACCTACATCTCACTCAAACTCGAAACCCGGGCAGAGAGCTCATTGATTACACGCTTAGCATAATATTCCACGAGGAAAAAAAGCACATATAAGAATGCGCTAACAAGCGGTGTGCGTTACGCGGCAGAAAAAAAAAAGGCAGCAACCGCCGGGCAAGTATTTATAGAGCAATCGTCGAAAGGATCAGGCATCCTCGAAAAATAAAGCCATAAACGCCTCCTTCCGACACGCACGGACGGCTCTACCCAGAATCAGCCGGCGGATCGTTGCGTTGCGTAAAGCAAAGGTGTCGTCCTTCGTAACCGGGTTAGATCCGCGGCGCGCGTAAACGCGTTTTCCCGGTTCCGCGCGCAAAAAAAGACTCGCGGAGGCCCCCGACGAACAACGGCGCAAAATGATTCCTTCCGCCAGCGGCGGCGGCGGCGGCGGCGGCGATTTACGGCCGCCGAGCGAGGTAAATTGTCCCCCGGGATGAAAAAGAGTGCGCGCGCGCGCGCAGAGTCCCCTTCCACCCAGGCAATTTGCGCGAGAAAATGGAAAAGGAGCCGTGTGTTTGCGCAGAAGCTGCTTTTCCGCGAAGAGGAGGCATCTCCGCGGGCGTAAATCACGGCCATTGTGCCTCAATATTTTGCGCTCGCCGGGCTTTTTTCGATCGCATTGTTAGAGGCCCGGTGAGTTATGTTGCTGCGCGTAAAATTGAATAAAATACTGCGCGCCGGCTGATTGCCGAGAGCGCGGGGGGGACTCGCGGCTTTTTGTGTTATTGCCTGGAAGGAATATTCTTTTGACCGTCGACTACTTGAGCGCTCATCATCCTTCGAGTCTTCGTATTTTTAAGCCTTTTATCGAATTACCACCGAGTTTAACTCGGATAATATAATCTTCCTCCGACTTCGGCTTGTAAATTGCGGTGTATTAGTCGTTATTTACGTTGCCATCACCTTTGCAACGTCTTCCCGTTTATTGTTATTAAAACCGAATGAGGAGAGGCAAAGTATAAGTCAAACTTAACCAGATCACTTTACGCGCAACTGTATCGCCTTTACCGCGACGCAAAAGCGCCGTTCGCAGAAGCCATAAAATAATTGCCAATAACCTCCTGCATTCGATAAGCATAAAGAAGGCCGCAAGCACCTCGCCCACAATGTATCATCTTATTAAAAAAAAGCGCGAGTACCGGCCGAGCACAGGCCGAGGCGCGACTCGCCGCCATAAACAACGGGCGAATTCCTTAAATTATCATTGTAATCATCGTCGTTACTCGGCGCGCAGCGGCGGCAATTACCCGGACGCGGCTCCTCGCCTCTCGCTCTCGGGGACACTCGCGCTCCTCTCGGCTCCCTTTCGCAATATATAAATGCTCGTCGCTCTCTCTCTCGGGCTACCGATGCGCCGCGATGAAGACGCGCGCGCAGTTATATAGCGCACGGAAGGGCCGCCGCGCGCCGCGGGAGGGCCGCCGCTTATTTAGCACCGATGCGAAATTTAATGCCCCCCCTCGCCTAAGCCAAGCGCTTTATTTTCCACTAAGTAAGCGAGAGCCTCGGCTTTTATACCTCGCCGAATGGGAACGCGATTTTTGCCCGGCTCTGAAGGGCACATTCGTAGGCAAATTTTATTTGCTCCTCGATCCGACGGAGGCGCCTAAGAGTAAGAGCTCGCGACGGTGGGAATTTTTTAAGGAGTTTATGCGTTAGTTTTATAATGCACGTTATCGATCATAATTAGTCTAATGCAATCAATGGCATTTAAGCGTAAGTTCAAGAGCAATTTGCGCAAGGTTCGGTTTTAATTCAACTTCGATTAAAGATAAACCAGCCAGAGATAATCTTATATAAATTTATTGAAATTTATTAAGATTACATTATAGAAATGTGGAAAAAGCTTAAACGCTCGTATTAGACTTAATCCTTCAGCGCTTAAAGACTGTAAATCTATCCGATCGCAAACATTTTTCCGCGCTTTAACTCCTAATGAACGATCGCATTACCGCGCGCAACGCGAATTACCCAATAATTTGATTAACGCGCGCTCAATGGCCCCCGCGGACTCCTTCTCCCGGCGGCGGGCCGCACTTCCATTAGCGAGCCAATAAACCAATATATAAAGTCCGCGGCCAAAATGAAAAAAGAGGCTCGATTTAATTAGCGGCTGAATTTACGAGTCCCTCCGCACCTGCGGCAGCGCGCGCGGGCTTTAATAGACGCGTCGACGCGATGCAAAACTCGCGCGACGCGGCGGCGGCGGCGGCGGCGGCGTTCGAAACGAGTTGCGCGATGATTTGCGCACTAGCCGGCTACCGGACCCGCGAAATTTATTCACGAGTCGCGCTGGGGGAAAAAAGAAGGAGGCAAGGAGAAGGAACGAGTCGGCGCCTAGATATCGATTTCGATCGGCCGGTATAAATCAGACCGACGCCTGCAAATATAAACGGAGGATGATTACGGCCGGGATTTAGATTTTTTTTTACCCGCGAATCGAGCGACTGGGGGGGTTTCCGCGCGGTTTTCGGTTATTGGGTCGCGGTGAATACGCCGCGGTGAGTTTAGCGAGTAACGATATTTGACAATGATTAATACGAAAGTAAATGGAAGGAAATTAATGATTTGTAAGTTAAATCTTGCCCCGCCGGCGAGATAAGATCTTTTCCCGAGTTTCGTTTTTTCCGCGGCCGGGCAGGTGCAGAATTTATGAAATACTTGCCGCGCGATTCGAACGAGAAAATTCCTTTTCCTTATTTGCTCGATTTTCGTCGGCCGGGGGTTGGATATTAAAAAAGCCGAGCCCACGTGCAAATACTAATGTCGTAACCGTTGGTGTTATGTGGCGCAACGAAAATCAAAGGAGTTCAATGCCCGTGAAGATGATAATTATTTTATTTGCACGTTTACGTTTATAGATCCGAGTTACTTGACAGATAATCGAGTTCCTATTAATGTGGCCTGATTCATTTTTCAAACGCTAAATGTCTGCCAATTCGTTATTCCACTGACAGATATGACCTTTAATTCATTAAAATAGTGGTAAAACGTCAATTATCCTTACTATTTAAAATGCTAATCGCTCGGGAGGCGGATTCATTAGCTAAAATTATTGTCGCCGGCTGAACGAGGTCCTTTTAACCAGCTTCACATTCGCGAACCGACAAAGCAAGCGAGGCCCCTCCGACAGAAAAGCAGGGGGCCTAGTTTAGAGAGAACTGTGCAGCAAAATCCTTCTAATTTCCGTCTCGAGAGCAATACGGCGAGCCAGTAAATTGACCGGCAAGCAGCGGCTCAAACAATGGCTCTCTCTCTCTCTCTGGTCGAGTGGCTCGTTCGGCGCGTGCGCCAAAGTAAACCCTCGCCGAGTCCCGCGGGCTCGCTTTCTCGCGGCGTACGTGTGGATGCTTGGCGGCCGATTGTTCTTGGATTGACAGTGACAAGGCGTGACGAGGCTTCGGCACGCGCCGATGTCGGACCGGCGCGCGCGCGCGCTGCTCTCTCTCTCTTTCTCGAGGGTTAAGTCGAGGGGTGGGCCGGCAATTAATTTTCGCGCGATACATACACCGTCGGGCGTTCATTTCCGCGAAATCGTGCGTGAGAAGGCGTACGGACGGGGCGATTTTTCTCTCGAGCGGCGCGGGGATTTCATTGTTCGAATCGACGCCTCGCGAGAGGCCGGGAGGATGAGGCGATAGGCGATCGGTTCGCGTGTAATTACAGAGGGGGAGTTAACAGGATCGACGGTAATTAGACGTGTACGACGCTCCGATCGGCTCTTGTCGAGCTTATTTTCGAGCGCTGGGAGGGACTTATTTTTAATAGTGATATCGTGATGCGTGCAGTTTATGCGCCTGACGTTAAACACAATGCGTCAGGCTTTGTTTTATTCTATATTTAGAACGTTTTCCGATCGACTGGCAGACAGAAAAACGAGGAGTCGAGCGCGTTTTCAACGCGCCGCGCACCTTGTAACTCTTTTCTCGCAAAAAATTCTGAATTCAATATACCCTTTCAATCGATAAACTATATCAAATTTTAATTCTCCCTTTTCCTCCCATCAATATATACCTTTCCAGTTTCAGCTCGAAGGCCAAAAAACTGTCCCGACACCTAAAATCCGCTCCAACCCCGAAAACTAGAGCAAACAGTCTCGAAATCCTGCGCTTCTCGAATTTCCTCGTGGGAGGGGAGGGGATACCAGTTGGGCAGATCTGGAAATCGAATATCGAGTCCAAGGCGGCCGGAGTCGGTAGTCGCGGGCATCCGGTCCCGCGGCGCGTCTCTACCTGCGCCGATCGCCGATGGCGCGCGAGTAATTGGCCCCCGGGGCTTCCGCGGGAGGATCCGCCGTCCGCCGAATCCTTACGCAACCGCGCCGTGAGAAAATTAAGACGCTCGCGTTATGTACGCCGCCGGGAGTCGTAAAGCGCCGTGGGAAGCGACTTTGTGCGAGACACGGGGCTTATCGCTCCGATAAGTTTTATAGGTGTCAATGCTGCCGGGGTTTATGTCGAATTCAGATTTGAGGTCCGGCAGTTTTCGTTTAGTGGCCGCGCAGTAAAGATCTCGCGAGATAACGCCGAATGTTTATTCGGATACTCCGGATTATGACAGTCGGGGTATCGAGTGTCCCGTACTTCAAGCAGTTTATTAAAAAGTTTTTTAGCTCTCGTAAAATTATTAATAAAGTTCTAGATTTCACGCGCGTAAACCGAGATGAGTGCTCGTACTCGGCAGCACTTTTTCTCGCAGTTGCTATGATGCATTCTCGCTCTTTTTGATAAAAAAATCATAAATCAAAATTAAAACAAAAAACACGGTTTTTACTTTTTGTATAAAATTGAAAAAAAAAAATCTCGTTTGCACAATTAGTCATTCCTTTCGAAAAGGCAGGAAAACTATTTTCAAAAGCATTAGTAATCACTCCCAGTACGTTTCTCGTGCGACCAGAGCAACCGTAATTTTTGTCACTACACTTTTCTCGCTCTGACGATCAAGTTTACAAAGAGCTTGAAAAGCAGCCGCGCAGCTCTACTAATAAACAATAAGTCAGCGGCCTCGGCCGTGAATAAAACTTGAAACTGCCTCCTACCTGGACTGTCTAGGGCCGTGAATCTGCCCGAGTATGAGGAGGGCAATCGCGGCGACCGCGATGTCAGCGCGACGCATCTCTTACATCCCAGGCACCATACGCTGCTGTAATCCCCCGGCCGGCGCCTGGCTCGCAGCCGCACTTGACCAGGAGCCGCCGAAAAAATATAAAACTCTCACTCCACAAAAAAAAAAGCCGCCTTCCCCCCGCGCGACAGGCTCCTTCCGAGCGAGAAGAGGAGCGCGAAAATAATCTCGGGCTCCACTGTCACTGGTAAATTACGGTCACCTGCACTTCTGCTTGCCGCGCTCGGCGGCGCGCGCCCTCGGGCCCGGCATCCTGCCTCCGCGAGAGATAACGCTTGTCACAGGTGCACACGCCGAGAGAGAGAGACAGGGGAGAAAGAGAGGCCGAAGGCTCCGGAGAAAGAGCGGCGCGCGCGCGCCTGCGTTCGAACGAGAGGAGGGCCCGCGATGGACTGGCTCCTACCTTTGGGATCAGGTCCCAGCCTCTCTACGATGTTACCTCTACGCGATCCTACCTCTCTCTCTCTCTCTCTCTCTCTCTCTCTCTCTCGGTCTCTCGCTCGCGCGCGAGCGGGCGCTGCGAGCCGGCGAGGCTTTTTCTTTTTCCTTCCCTCTCCTCGTGTCGCTCCCTTTTTCTTTCGTCTTTTCATTCTTTCACTCGTCCATTCTGCGCGAGCGAGCCGCGCGAGCGGTCTCTCGCTTTTTTTGTGAGCCCCGACCGAGGCTACTATTTGCCTACCGGACTCTCGCGGCACACATACGCGACCGACGTTCGAATTTCGCGCCGAACCCCCCCTTTTTTTTTCGAGGGTGGCTGAAGAGCCGCGGCCAGTGTTTCGTTTCGCGCCGTAATTAAATTGTGCCTGCTTCAGGATCGGGTCTACATTTCGAGGAGTTTTGCTTCTGATAAAGTGTCGTTCGTTTGCAATTCTGCGATATCGTTGCCAGTGTTTGCGAAGGTACAAAGAATTCTGCTAGCCATAAAATCGGCTTAATAATGTGAAATGGTTGTTGACAAGTGTAGGCTAAATATTTAGAAACAGAAATATTTCAGCAAAAATGATGTCACTTTTTACAAAAGGATAATGCATTGGCGTAAAAAAACAGCGCCAATGTACCATAATTACCGAAAAATTGCAAAAATTCCCACCGTCAGTCGAGATTTTTGAAAATTCAACAATTCACCAGAATCCCGCAAAATTCACGTCTCAATCAGCCTCGCGATCCACGAAGAAACTCCGTTCTGCACGTCCGCTCGGCTTTTTGCATATCTTATCGCGTCTAGCTCTCCCCCCTCCGTCCTCTTGCACTCAATGTCAAAAGGCATTGTTGCCCGGCGCGCTCAACAATATAAGGCTCGGCTCTCCGAAGAGAAGAAAAAAAAAAGAGCCTCCCGCAGCTGCCGGCTCTCATCGAACAAGTCTATTACCATAAAACGACGCGTAGCTCTCGCGCGCGGAGCCGTCCCGTTATTTATACCCGACGAATGTACAACCTAATCGAAGCTGCCCCGCCACACAAGTCGACGAGTAGCGCTTACCTGCCCGCCCGATTATGCGTAATGACACGTAATTAACGGCGGACCGAGCCTCCCACCCTGCTCAACCTAAGAATTTTTTCGTGATTTTTTTATACGCCCGCGGCACTTTCGCTCTTCTGCCGCGGTTTCATTCGTCGCGGTGGACCTCCCTCGCGATCTCCTCGCCTCTGAGGGTCCTTCCGCATGAAGTCGTTAAATGGAGGCTTTCGTGAGTCGGGGGGGCCACTGGAAATTGCACGCTGTCAGATGTCAGTTGAGCGAGGCTCTTAAGAGCTCGCTGGTTCGGGCTTGGATTTTTGAATTTTAGATTTTTGGAAACGGCCGATTTTTATGAGAATCGATAGAATTTTATGGGTGGCTAGATAGCTGTTTAAAGGTAGCTTACCGAAGGCAGGTCGTTAAAGTTTCTTAAAATTCTATGAACTATTTTGTTAACGATACCGTTCTTTTGCGTAATTGTTATTGGCTTATTTGCATGATTCCGAAACCTAGAATTTTCGAGCCAACATCAATTAATATAATATTTACTTTGACCGCTTTATTTTCGAGGTATTTTTAAACGCTTTTGATCGAAAGTTGAAAGCCTTGAATTACTTTTGTGAAAAAAGGAATCGTATTATATACCAATAAAAAAAAAGTCGACCGAATCGCCGAGTAAATCCCGAAACAAAGCCACACGAAAATCAGCAAATTCCGTTAATTAATCCCCGCAGAGAAGCTTATTATACCCGGCGCAATAAATTGAAAATCATCGATCGATAATCGCGCCGCAAGGCAAACGACCCCCCTCTCGGGCAACGCATCGAAACGACGGCGGCGGAGAGCATTCCCACGAGCCCAGTATCAGATAAAGCCGCTGTCGATAATTCGCTGAGGCCGACCGAAATCGGCGGCGGGGGCAATTCGGTCCGCATTGTGCTTTTGCGATCGCTCTCTCCCCGCCGGGCTAATTAATCGTCGCGCGGGATCTCCATTGTGTCGCGCGCGTTTCCTGGCGAGTCGCGCGCAAGCGCCAAAGGAAAAGCCTCCTTTTGTCTCGGAATCATCGTAAACTCTTCAACAGGTCGCTCGTTTAAACGTCACACCCCTGATTCGGCCGCTCGATAGCGCCGGCCGGGCTTTTCCTGCGATACGTCCGAGGAACGACTTCCTGTGCGATCGGCCGGCTTTTGGCGGGATATCGGGGCCGATCGATCTGCGGGTGGGGGACACCGGCGTATGACTGATTTCTGATTGGTTCCGGGCGGTGCGATTTTGTGCGGGACAATACGCGGCTCGGGTATGCGTGTTTATGGGTTTCGATTTTCAGATTGTGCCGCTGAAATTGATGGATAGGCGAATTCGCGTTGAGGAAAATTTTTACTCGTGCATGTTTTTTATTGACCGCGAAGTTTATATTAAATATGTATTTGCTTTTTCCTGACAAGGAGAGTATACGAGATTTGGGTAATGGATTTTTCTGTAACTTTGGGATATGTTTTCTAATGTTAAAATATGAAGGAATTAAGCCGCGTCCGTTCGGCCTAACGCTCGATTTTTCAAAAGTTATGTGCTCTTTTAGCAAAAATCTAAGAAAAATCGATTTTTGTTTAATCACGTATAACTTCTCAATTATTAACGGTACAGTATTTTAACTCCCCGCATTTGAAAGGTGAGATCAAATCCTATCGATTAAAAAAAAAGACATCCAAAAATCTTTATTTGTTCAAAAGTTATAGCTAAATAAAAATTTGCAATAAAAT
>UCOM01004781.1:0-11199 GCA_900474385.1 Ormyrus pomaceus | reverse complement strand
TCAAACAGCAGCAAGAGCGTCACCTTTTTTCTGTCAATGGCCATGCGTATGTCTTCGGTAAGTTTGAGTAGTGCTGTTTGTGTACTGTGATGTTTTCTGAATCCGGCCTGAAGGGGGTCTAATAATCTATTCTTATTAAGATACTCCATGATTTGGGCGTGAGCGATCTTTTCGAGGACCTTTGACAGAAAACAGAGCAGTGCAATAGGGCGAAAATCTGTTACATTCGCTGGAGCAGAGCTCTTCTTTAAAGCTATTAACTGCGCCTGCTTCCAGATCCCCGGAAAGATACCCAAAACGAAAGAGGAGTTAAATATTTTAACAATGAAGTCGCCAATGCTTGGGAGAGCCTTCACGATCACTTCTTGGGGAACTCCGTCCACTCCCCTTGCCTGCGAGGAGAAGTGAGAAATAGCAAGGACAACATCACTAAGATTTACAGGACAAAAAGAAAAGCCCTCCTCGCTTGCAGTTAAAATTGTGTCCATTGCGTCTTCTAAATTTTCAAGGGGTGATGCAGATATCCCCGCAAAGTGATCATTTAACTCCCCCGGCGTGAATCCGTGAAGTTCCTCCTCTTTACGTTTAGGCAAGAGGCCGAGGTTTCGCATTTCCTTCCAAATATTCTTGTTATCATCAAGAGACGGAGAGAACGAGAGAGCTGTAATCTTTCGCCGATCCATTGGTCGCATAAATGGATTTGCTCGTAGGCGGGGTCGGGCGAACGTGCGGCGCGCCGGGGAAATCTGATTTTCCGACTGGTTTTGTCAGCCGAGCGTGAAAATTCGACAGCGGAGATTTTGCGGCGCGCCTTTCCCCGCGTTGGCCGAGCGCGACGGCGCCGTATTCGTTAGCGCGCTGATTAATTTGCCGCGGCTCACCGATTCGGCTCTCTGAGGTCGCTGCGGTTTTTCCTTCGGCGGAGCTCTTCCAGCGCTTAGAGGCGGCGTCGAGCTGTGTGCTCTGCGCCCGAGTTTAAAAACGGGATTCTGAGTCTGATGCGATTCAGTGGATTTTCGTTGATTCAAATTAATGTAAATATTAATATAATGTAAATAATAATTTTGCGAGACATCAATTGATAATAGTGTTGCTGTAAAGTACGGCGTAAAATTTAAAATCTTAAAATGGAAATTCATTATAATCATTTGAAGCAAAATGAAATTTACCATTAGAGTAATGGTGGCGACTTGAAAATATTTTGAAAAAACAAGATCTATCAAGATCCAGCAAGCCGTTACGGAGTTTAATAAGACTAATGCAACCGCAAAGTTCCGGCAAATGCGAAAAAGCCGCTTCCGTTCGTGAATGCGGCCGAAATTGGGATCTCCGTATGTGAAAACGAGGACATTCATTACGTATCCTCTTCCCGTCGGCTTCTCTTACTTATTTCGCACTCTCGGAGATGAAATTTCGCCTTCAGAAATATCCCCCGTTCATTAATAAATCTGACCTGCGCAGCTCCTTTGCATAATTTGCAGGTTCTTCAAACTAAAAACCAATTCCTTACGCGAAAAAGAAAAAAAAAAAACGAGGTCCCGCAATTGCAACGTATTATGCGTATGAAAAATCTCCCAAGGCTGAAGAAGAGCGAAGGACTAATGGCGTTCTATGCGTCCGACCTCCAACCGGCTGCTAACTCGCTTTTATTCAACACCGTGGTTTGAAGAATGCAAGGACCCGAGCTTTTGCGGGTCCTGCGCTTTGCTTCATTGATTTTCTCTGCGCTTCCGAGCTTTATAAACTTAGTTTTATAAATTTAGGTGGTCTTTTTAATGGTTGAGAAATGTATAGAAAAGCGCGGTTTTTACATTTTACGTAAATATAGAAGGAAAATTCATACTTTCTTTATTCTACGTGAAATTTGAGAAAATTGAAGCATTTTTAAAGGGAACGTACGGAAATGTTGTTAGGAATTTAATACTTGCAGTTACATTCGTTTTTACCCATCGCTTAACGTTTGTCGGGATTTTAGAAGAAAAAGTCGAGCGAGGAGATTTATGTTGCAAAATAGGACAATTCAAGAGAGTTTTCAACGCAAAACAAACTTCGTATACATATATACGAAGAATGTTTTTCCGAATTTCTTGGCTAACGTTAAAAGTTTTAATATTGAAACTGGTATCTCTGAAAGAGCGGATAGACAATAAATTTCAGCAATTCATTATCAACAAAAACTTAAATTATTCACAGCGGTTCACCAGTCTACAAACCCAAAAAATTCGCCCAAATATTAAAATTCATTGATCGCGCGTACAAAAGAGCCAATCCGCAGAAATCTCAGCGCAAATACCCAATTAAAGCGAATGAAACGAAGCTCCGCAGTTTTTCCGACAAGGGAAACACGAGAGCGCTCCTCGAAAATTCCATCCACGGGGGCGACATTCGCCCGACAGCTCCTCGAAAAAAAAAAAAAACAGCCCGGCCAACGAGCTGGGCGTGCTCCTCGTCCGTGTCCCCGCGCGGTCGCTGCATTTTTAATTCGAATTCTCGTGCATCCGAGCGCGCGCAAAAAAAAAAAAAAAATAACACTGACCGACCGCCGGGATTGGACATTGGTATACCTAGCCCGACGCTGCTTCCTCGCGTAATTCCCCGGGAGAGCTGCAAGGCAATCACGGCGCAAATCACAAAGTCCTAAGATTATCTGAGAAGGGAAAGTGCGCGCGTGCGTGTGTGTGTGTGCGGGGAGGAGAGAGGATGGAGGATTCGGGGAGATTAGCGAGCGCCGCGATCTGAAGCGAGCTTTCGCAGAGGTGCTGCGAGAGAGCCAGTAATACGATAACCGGTTTTAGAGCGGCCGCAGTGTGTTGGGCTTGGGGAAGGCAGGCTGCGAGGCAGCCTGACGAATCGGAGCTGTGTGCTTTTCGGGGGAATTTCGGGAGGTGGCGTCTTTGAATTGCTAAAAGGCAGATTATTTTCGATTATTAATCTGGTTTAAAAAGCAGAGTTTCGTTTAGAGTGTATCGAACAAATATTGTCGGGTAGTATTTTCTATAAGAAAGCTGAAGTTGTTTTAAATGTTTTGAATTTGTGAAATATTTTACATTATTTATTAAGCGAACTAGAAAAGTCATTAAATTACTAATTTTTTTTTTTTCGTAAATTAAAATTAAAATTTTCTACTTTATAATATTTGTGGTTATGTTGAAATTTCACATTTTATTCAAAACCTGAAATTTGTAGAAAAGCTTGAATTTACATACAGAGAAGAGCTGAATAGCAGTTAAAGCCCAGATTAATCCCCTGTAGTTAAAGCAATGTAATATAACCGGGGAAAATGCAAATGTTTTATCGTTTATTTACTCTAAATTTTAATTTTACGTGTATAGTTAAATAAGTAGTTAAATTTAAAATAAGTAGTAATTAATTATTAAGTAGTAATTAATTATCCAACGCAATTAAAATTAAAAATTACGATCTAAAAGAATTTAATGCTTTATAAACCCAAAATGTAAGGAAATTGAAGGAGCGTCGGCGTCATTCAATAATCTTGCAACTCAATTATTTTACGGCAGTGTATTTGTGATGGCAGGAGCGATATAAACTTGGGTAATGCGCATTATGTGTGCTTGAACTCGAGCTTTTAAGCACTTACTCTGTCATCTATCATCTTACTTTGGAGACGCATATTCAGCTGCTCTTTTATGAGATAATGAATATCCACTAATAAGAGCAGGCATTTTGAATCCGAATTTCTTGTAAATTTTTCTATATTCACAAATGGATCATTCGCAAAAGTCAGTTTAAAAGTACTCATCATTACGAAAGAGCAGACTACGAATAATTAAATAATAAACGTAGGGAGATTTTAATTAAAACCAGTACAGTGCAGTGCATTTTAATTAAAATACCACGAAAGACTAGAAAAAGACAAGTTAATTTTTGTCCTGATGCAACGTTTCATACTTACGTAGACTCTTCTTCTCTCGCTAAAGTGTAATCGCAAAGAAACGTTCATAAAACCATTTATATTCTTCGAGTAAAAGCAGAGTGCCAATTAATTCAGTAAAATATCAGCATTTACCGAAGCACAATTTTAAAAAAGTACGCGTAAAGGCTCGAATATTCCGCATTAAAATGCTAATATCCCCTATAAAAATGATATAAATGTCGCCGAGCGAACAATGCGAATCGTTCTAGCCCTCGCATTTAATACGTCTCACTCTATTTATTTCCTTTCTATTTCTCTTTATCGTTCGCTCTTACTCGGGCTCCCCGTTCATTACCACTTTTCACAGCGGCGACTCGTCTTTCTGGCCTTTACTCGTTTTTACGTTCGCTGCCCTTCAATTGTATCCTTGCTTCCCACTTCATTTCACTTCCCTTTATTAAATATAAAGTTTCTGTCGAGCGCTGCCTTTGTTCTCTCTTCGGGGCAAGCGAAGCTATTCTTTCGAAAATGTTAAATGAAATTTTTCCGACTAATGCAATTTTTCAGAACCTGCGCCTTCTACCGCCACACCGCGGGACGATAATAGTCTTTAATTTCTATAAAACATCCTCCAAGCCTCCCTTCGAAGTGCATTCTTTAAAAAATGTTTCACCAACAGGCGCGGAAAGTCGTAAAAAAAAAAAAAAAAATATTTACCGCCGCTTTGATTTATTTTCGACTCTAGAAGGCGCAGCAATTCAGGCAGTCTCTGTACCTTGGGCAAACTATTATAAACCGCACCCTGAAATCTAACCGACAAATTGATACGGAGACGTACAGACTCTCGTCCCGCGCGATACATTTTATAACGATAACGAAGCAACAGGATCGCTTCTACTCGGAGTTCCCTCCGCACTCTCTTTGGCGGAGCTTGCAACACCTCCTCGGCGATTTCCGCCTCGTTCCGGACTCGCCTCGCTCTCTCTCTCTCTCTCTCGCGACGTCGACAAAGTGAAATCCAATTAAACGAAGAAAGTGGAAGTGCACTTGCTTTGCTTTCCCGGCTGCCGTACCCCCCTCCTCCCCCCCCCCCCCTCTCCCTCTTCCATCCGACGCGACGGATTAAAGCCCGCATTACTCGATCGTTTTAATCCGGCTGGAGATGTGATATTTTACGTCGCGCCTCGTCGCTCCGCGTGATAAAGAAACTCGTCGCGAAGCTGGCGATTAATTTTATTCGCGAGACTTGGACTCGATCGTTCGTGGCGAGCCTTTTTCTTTTATTGTTTACAGCAGCGGAGCCGCAAGTCAGACGGACGGTTCGTTTGGTCGCGGCGTTCTTTTAACGCGCCGAAAAGCGAGGGAGGCGGAAAATATAAAGCCCGGAGTGAAGTGTTGTGATTTGCGCGAGACGCGAGCACTTGAAAGTACGTCATTGCAGCTGGACGGAAATACACTCATCGCGTCAGTGGTTCATTCATTCTTTTTTTCGCGTACGGAAATAGAGCCCCCCCGCGCGTTATACGTATAGCAATAAATGTATTGACAAACGTAAATATAAATATGGAACTAAAATAAAAGCGAAGGTTGCTCGGAGACTGTCGCGCGGCTCGCCGCATATTTTTACGACGAATAATTATTTTTAAATGCTTCGTAAAAAAAAAAAAAAATAATTGCGATCCGAGTGTGCGCGGGATGAAATCTTCGGCCGCTATTGCATCATCATCATCGCGGTGGCAACCGTGAAAAAAGGCGTTCGTTATCAATTTTTGCCCCGTCAATACGTATCTTAGGCCAGTATATATCTTAGGAGCGTATGCGCGAAGCTTATCCTTTCAAGCTTGCGTCGCAGCAAGGCGTTAATAGCCTCAAGTAGATTGATGCCGAGACAGGCCTGGTCCAGTCGCTCGTCGGCGTCGGATGCTTCGTGCGCCGCGGCAACAGTTTTAACGAAGAAGAAAGCCAAGCTCTCGCCTCTCTTTGATGTTTTTAGAAGCTTGAATCGGTCAAAGTGCCTTACTTGCTCGATGCGAATTTTAATTGGCGCCCAAGGGAGATGAGAGATTAATCGCTTATTTGCCGCTGAAATGCTAAAAATATCAGAGATTTCCGCTTTAATTTACAGGAAGCTGTCGGTAGTTCGGTTTTGAATAAAGCGACTATAGCGCTGCGCAAACGGATTTCATACTTCGTTTAGTCTCGTATAATTATGAATCATATGTGAAATCTAGCGCATAAATCGGCCGGAACTCTCTTGGCTGCCGTTCACTGCTTATGTCAAGAGATATTTTCTACTTTGAATTTCCTCTCAATTGAAAAATACGGTAAAGCGACCCGAAGGCACTGCTATACTGAAATTTTCATCGGATTCCAATAAGAGCTTTCAATACGAGGCCTTGGTCATACGCCGGTTTCCGCCCTACGGGGAGTGATTTGTCTGACGGGCAGCGAGTGGAATCGCTCCCCGTAGGCTTGAAAAATAAGAAATTGAGGATCGTTTTGAAATTTTTCGATTGGCTCGCGGGCGACTATATTTTCAGCCCGATCGAAATATGCTTCGCGGATCAATTATTGTCTGTTTTACTTTCCTTCTTTCGATGTGCGCGTTGAGTGTAGCAGGGGTTTTTATAACCCGCTGGGAACTATTAGTCAGACGTACGCAGGAAGATTCAATTTCCTGACGTTTCTGGAATTGGAGAAACTCCGAGTTTCATTATTGTGTTTAGCTAATTTTATTACATTACTGGTACGGACATTTCTACTGACAGGGACTTAATTACATCACTCCAATTCTAATTCTAATAAATGAAACACTCTGATAAAACGTTGACATTGTTAATTATTAAAAATCGACTGCAATCTAGAGACTTTTGTCATTATTTACGCCGGACGTACGATCCAGAGTACAGTGCATCCTGTCGTACGCAACACAAAAGGCATCACCTTGCCAGGACTGGCTAGGCGTTGAATATCAATCATTGCAAATTGTGTAACGCGAGGCGCAGATGATTTATCGTTGCCTCTGTTACCTGTTATAGTGATTAAAGTATTGACGCGGCCAAGAGGAAGAGTAATGAAGTAATAAACCCGACTACACTCTAAGTACTGTTCCTGAATTTCAACCACGAATTTATTACTCGAGAATAATGTTCCCGTATCATTAGGAAACCCAATTATTTATTATTTAATATAGAATCTGCGATTTCCTGGGACGCATTTGTAAAAATTTCAATTCAAACCGAACGGCACGCCGCGCAGCGCGCAGATTATCAAATAATTCAGCTTTTCAAGCTCTTTCTAAGGTCTTTTTATTGTGGTGCACGAAAGTAAACAGACCGCGAGTGCGCCGTATTTCCATTTCAAAGTTTCGAGCGTTCACGAGCTGAAATACGCTCGAAAACAATTTACATATACACCTACGCCGGAGCCGAAATTTAGCGCTGGAGGATGCGACAGTAAAGCTCGATCCCCATGATTCGTGCAGTCAAACTGGCTAAATGCTAAATCTTGCAAAACGTTATACTTCTTGTTTTGCAAAGCTAAATTGAAGTAACGTATTTTTGACAGAGCCAGAGAGCAGGAATTTGAGCGGGACTAAAGTTTTAATTTGAATGCAGTTAATAGCTTTGCGAAACAATAAGTTGTGGTTTGTCATTGTTTAAATTATTGTACAGGATGATAATAATGCTCCATGAGTACACGCTGTAATATCACGTTTAAGAGGTTTATTGCATATATAATGCCTGTAACATTCACCGTAAAATGTTATTAACGCCATAAGGATTACACGGAATACATAAATTTCATCAAAATTATAGTTTGGGAAATTTCATTCGATTAAATAAAGCTTTACATTCGAATACATTAAGAATACAAAGATTATGGACTCTGGAAAATCGAAAAATTGAGAGTTTGCGTCCGCAAAGACTCATTAATCAAAGTCTTCGTTTATCGAAAATCACCAGCATCTACAGCATTGATGCATTTTTTTTATTAACGGTCCTTAAAAGGCCTTATAAAAAGAATAAGCTCCCGCATCACTTCTTAGTCATGTTTTCCTTTAGACCTCGATGATTACCCAGGCATAAAACTTGCGGATCACAAGATTAATTATTATGCACACTTTTTAACGGTGCCTAATCCTTGAAGTGAGAAAAAAAAAAGATCAACGATTTTTCCACAGCTTCGTCGCAGCGACTCGCGTAAACAAAATCGCGCGCTCATCGGGCGAGAAGAGATCCTCTCCGCGAGGTGTCAAGCATTGGTATAAACAGTTCCAGTTCGAGAGCGAACTTTCAATTCGGAGGATAATCCGCATTCGGGGCAAAGCGAGTGTCGTCGCAAACTCCGCAACTCCGCCAGCTGTTTTTGAAAAGCTGCCGCGCGAGAGGGATCAACGAATTTATACGTGATGCAATCAATATACCGGGTGTGTAAATTGGGAAGCGCTTTCAAAAGCTTAACTCGGAGTATAAGTGAATATTAGCCGACGGTTCAAGTGTATTTTTACCGCTGGAAAAGGGGGAGACCCTTTTTCGGTTGAATTTCGCGCCAGCATTTTTCTTGCAGATCCAGCTCTTAACTCGCGTGTTTTTACTCGTCTTTCCCGGGCAAAAAGCCGTCTAGAGGACCGAAAATAGAGCTGCTAAAAAACGCAGCAAGAAATACGCAACACACCACCATTTCGGAAGAGAAATGAAGGCGGTGCTTTTTGTTTCGTTTCGCCGCGCGGATAAGTGGAGAAAGAGTTGCGCAAAAGACTTTTGAAAAAAAAAATGGAGGATAATGTATACCGAGCGCCGACAGATAAGCTTTGTCTAGTCAACTGCATTTTCGCAGGCATTTTTACAATGTGTGTCCGCGCGTTTCTAAATTTTGTCAAAGTGAAAGCCGGCACAAAGCGCGTTTGGCGCGAGGTTTGTTTTATTTTCTCGAAATGAAAGATATAATGGCGCGGGAATAAAATACCTGGAATGGCTCGCGCTCTCGCAGAAATGGCTTATCGCAAACGTGTTGTCCTCCCGGTGACACATGGCCGACAATAATGCGCACCGGTTACTTTCAACGTTTTCAAAATGCGAGATCGTTAAAAACGCCGATGTATCAAGCTTGCAGTATATTATTTATCGTCAAAATTTATCGTTTATTAAATCAAAAAAAAAAAAGTGCCGAGAGCTATTTATATTAATCGACGGAGGAACGACGGCCAACAGTTTACCGCGGCGAAAGAGTATAGGGCAGTTTGGAAAAAGAGGAGCTTCCTATACAGGCTCGAGGGTATAAAATTCAGCTCGTAGCTCAATATTCCGGGGGCCATTCACGGCTCTGCGAAAGGTCAAACGCGGCGGCTCGTAAAAAAAAAGACAGGGTCCACGCGCTCGTCGAGCAATTTTCCTAATCGGCGTTACGCGAACGCTTCCTCTGCGAGCTCTTCCCGCCAGGGCAGTATATACATATATATGATAGCTGGCAAGGGGCTGCTGGTGCGCATCTTCGAAAGCGGCGACACGCGCCCGCAAGATCAATAAAGCGACTTGGCCGCGCCGCGAAAGGAATTGATAGTGCACGGCTGCCGGGAGATGGAGAAAGAGAGAGAGAGAGAGAGAGAGAGAGAGACTTAAATTTCCTCGCCATTAATCTCCGTGGCGGCATCGGAACGGACGTCGATTCCACCTCCGAAGTAAAAAGAATAACCGGCTTTATCTCCTGCCGCTGCATTTTTTCCCCTCTATGAATCGGAAAGTTGCCCCCTGTCTGATGAATGATTTTTACGCCCGCGCGCGCGTAATGCGAGACGGAGGACACGGCGCGCCTGATTTATCGATCGTTCGCTGCTTGTCGGCAAATATTAAAACCCGCTGCACACCGAGTACTTTATTGGAAATTATATAAAAGCGAAATGCGCGAGGGGGAGGCTCGGATTGTATTAGCAATCGCGCGCGGGAGCTCTCGCGATTTTAAAATGAAAATATTCTATGCAATCAACGAGCGGGTAAGGAAGCTTCGGCGATACAGAGTTGCGCCGCAGTGACTAATGCGATGAACGTCGTTTGATTGCGGGTAAAAATTTAATTTACTCCCTTTTAATTACGGAAAATCAATTGGCAGGTGAAATTTTTACTCTCCAGTACAATTAGTGCAAAAGGGTGCATTTTCAACCGTTAAATCGACATTACCGCCTTCGCGTTTGACATTCGATTATTCTCCGAAATTTCCGTCGACAATACATACGTAATCGCGAGCAATATTTTTCGACAAATCAACAGTATATCCTCTCGAAACAATTTGATTTAACTGTTGCGCGACGACCCAACGGCGCGCACAATAAAGTACCCCGAATTTCTGCGCAGCGGCTTATTAAACCCAAAGAGCGCCGAATCGGAGGATCGTGCTCGACGCAGATTAGCCGGGGCCTACACGAGCCTCGGAGCCTCCCGACAGCTACGTTCAGTAACCCCCTCCGGGCGCTTATTCCGCCGGTAGCCGTGTAATGCATTTCGGAGGACAAGCCGCAAGCCGTAGTCTTCCGGCGGGGGTCCGCACACGTCTGGCGCGAGGCACAATCGCCTCCTCTGCGACGAATACCCGAGCTCTATACATATTACCTTCCCTCCCTCGAGCCGGAGGGATCTGCCGCCCGCTGAGAAGAGATCACGCGGCTGCGGCACTTGCCGCGAAATATTTTGCGGAATACTTTAGCGAGGAATTGTCGAGGTGCGATATGGGTGTGTTTCTTACGCTTTGCTTGGAAACGACAGCGACGATTCCTTAAGGGGGAGGTGAGTTTGTTTTATCGGTTAGTTTCGTGTCTCGGGGTAATGATGAGGCTGCAATCTAGTTTGATCGCTTAATTGACTGGGATTGGCTTGTCGAATTCCAGAAATGACCTCTCATTCTAGGAATGGAATTATGGGACATTCCTAGAATGGGCTGATATTCCTATATTGCGTTATTGCCTAAAACAACTTTGTTTATAGATTCAGACGACATTATGTTTTATGGGTCATTAGATATTTCAATTTCACGACCCATTTCTAGCCCGTCATTACAAAGCATCACTGAACCGTTCCACATTTGTTGAAATACGTCAACATCATTCAAAAAAAAAAAAAAAAAAAAAAAAAAACGCAGCCACCAATTTTCGCGTGAATTCACGATTACCGTCAGCTCGGAATTTCGGAGAAAGGTAGAGAGATTCCTCCGATTCCGGCTCGGTGTTTATCCAAGTGCAGTATATACTCGGGCATGCCAGGTCCTTCGATTGCCTCCCCCCCTCACCCTCACCCCTTCACCCCCCCACCCCGACTCTGATCTCGACGTCGCTC
>UCOM01004780.1:0-11174 GCA_900474385.1 Ormyrus pomaceus | reverse complement strand
TAAAATACAGTTATAACCGTTTTTTCGAACAACTCCAAAAATTACTATCACAATGCTTCCTCTAGGAGGAAGCAAAATAAATACATAAAAGTGTATTTTATTACACAAGCAATTGACCTAAATCATTAAAAAAAATAAAGTTAGAAAAAGCAATTGAAATTTAAATGCAATAAATCGTCTTCTATATGATTCTGCCTTAAAATAAAAGAACTATAACATTAAACTTTCAGGACATTTGAAATTTAAAGCAAAGTGCTCAGCATTTTTCATGGAAAAAAATTCTTCTTTCGTAGAATGAAAGGCAGATTTTTTAGCTTTTCTTCCAACGAGAAAGTAATTTAGGCATGCGACGTGCTATTCAATTTGCATCGTTATCTTCCTACCGGAAAATTCTTCCTGCAACAAATACCATTCACTTTCCGAAAATGAACTAAAATCTTGAAACCTGCTAAGAATAATCTGATGGATAGTCTCGTGTTTTGCAAGCTTAATCGAGCATTTTCGTGCTTCCATTTTCCACCTCTCTTTATTTCTTTTTTATCTTATGTACTATTCATACCAAGCTACTTCTGAAATACAAACATTTTTTCCACCTAACAGAGGTAAAAGGATATAATAAAATGATATACAAACAGATATCCAAGAATATATGTAAAAGCATATACGTAAAAAATATATTTTGGGAATAAATGCAAAACTACTTGCAAAATTGATACTTAAATTTATTTTCAGATGTAAGTAACAAAAATTTAATAATCAAATTGATACTTAACGATATTCGTGAAATTCACAATAACTTCCATGAGCAGCCTTATTTTGCCCCTAACAATGAATTCTTCATTCCAACCATCCAAGGCAATTCATTATCCAGCACGTAACAAGAGCCAAGTAGTGACAGCCAGTGTTCGGTCAGACAATCCCCGAATCCGCAGCAGAAATCCAGCGTTCCCTAAAGTTGTTAGTCTTGCGTTTCACAATGCGCCTCTGAATTCTCCATCATAACGACCCTCTTCGCGGCATCGCGACACAATGCTCTCTTACCTCTCTTCCACGTCCATCCATCCAGTCGGAGCGACGGGCCGCATTTTTCTCGGACACGCAATCGCGCGCCGAAAACTCTCGCGCGCTTTTTCACGGGACGCAAAAATGCCTGCGCCACGCAATTTTCTCCGGCTTCTTTGCCTCCCTTTGTCCTCGCTCCAAGCCTCCCTCTTCATTCGTCACGAGCTCCTGCACCTGGGCCGCATAATGTACCGCCATGTGCTACCCTGAGACTCGTTTTGCTAGAGAGATGAGGACTCTGAGTTATTGGGAAATGTCAAAAAGTTGCTATAGAGGTCGAAGGTCACTTTGTGCGTGGGAGGTGATCGATAATGCGACAACCTTTTTGAGTTTTTCATTAGAGGGGGAAATGAGATGTCGTTATGGAATACGTGAGATTGAAGATCCTATACTTTTTCCAAGAGTATCAAATTAAAGCCTTCCTTTAACTGCTTTGAAAATTAGATTCACCAAGATAATAAGATTAAATCTATTGTAACTTTTATATAAAAAATATTTTAAGAAGAGTGCAATGCATCGAGGAAGGCTAAATATATTTCTTATGACAAGAGATTCATAAATTTTATAATTGCGTCTGTACATCTCTAGAACATAAATTTTGCCGTCACTATAGTCTAATCGTTAGCTCATAATACCTGAAGATGCGTCGAGGTGTAATAAAATAGGCGAAGGGTAACTATACCCTTAATGACGTACGAATACAAGGTCTCGCTAAAATATAGATTCAAAAAAACCCAAATTACATAACTTGATTTAACTTCTTAATTAAGAACTTTTTGATACACGCTGATTTTCAAGACATTTTAAATAAATTTCATTACTAAACTTCGTTTTTCATATCGTTATATAATAAAAATGGAACATTTGAAAAGAGCTTATCGTTAAAGTGAAAATGCATTGAAAAGAAAATCAAGACAAAGTACAGAATGATGTAAGATTGAAAATAAAAGAGCTATCTCCATTGAGTGTTAACTTATCGACAGTCTTAAAGTAGCTGAATAGAGCAAAGCCTAGTGCCAGCGTTTATATTCAAAACAAGTGACGAAGATTGAGCATGTGTAAATATGTATGAATCCGATGAGCTTGGAATGTGTAAGCCTAGAGACAGAGTGCATCTATAAATATCCTCTCCGGGGGAAGTAAAGACAGCTGTTAGTAAGTGATCGATTGCCTGCATGAAAATAAGTGAAAATGAGCGAGCTCGGACTAGTACGGAAACTTTTAGATTACGGTGAATAAAGTTTAACGTCAAATCATAAATTATTACGACTATTCAGAAGGTAAACAGAAGTGGCTCACAGCATTTAATTACTAAATTTAAATGGGAGAATTTTTTATCCTTTTAAAAAGACAAAGACATAAGTTATCGAAGAGAATTTTTTTTTAAATTTGAACAATTCTATAATTATTTACTAGACTGAAAAAAAACGTACTAATGGAAAGTAAATTTACTTGAATAAAGTACATTTTACTTGAATAAAGTAAATTTTACTTGGATCAAGTAAAATTTACTTGCCATTAACACATTTTTTTTCAGTGTACAACAAAACTTCTTCATTTTTTTATAAAGCACTTTACTTTGCTTTTGATTATGCAAAATATTAAAATTAAACAAAATATCGCTACAGCCTGCACATTAATTTAAAACATGATCAAAAGCTGCTATATCTCGAATACTTGCGCAATATTTTGCACTCGCACTCAATAACGCTTATTTTGCATTTCAAATTCCCTCCGCTTTCGAGCTTAATATTTGCAAAACTTTAAGCCACACGCGGCGATCCGCTTAATTTCCCGCGCGCAAAAAGGCAAAAGAGCCCTCCGCGAGCGAACAATTGGTAAATTGAAACGCTGGGATACACAACGTAGCCGCGGAGAGAGCTCGGCAGCAGCGTACAATTTTCTCGTGCATTACGCGCAGCTCGCACACGATCGAGTTCCCCTCCGGTAAACGCTCGGGAAGCGTTACGAGTTTCCGAGAACAGCTTCCGAGCTCTCGGCTGGTATTATGCCGCGGATAAGAATCGCGCGCGTAACGATAAAGGTGGCCCTCCCGGCTGAAAAAGGCCAGGAAGATTTAAGATTGAAGGGGTTAGGAGCGCGTAATAAATTATCTCGTTTTTTCTTTTTACGGGGGAGCTGCTTTCGCGGGCTCACGGATTTAGGTGCACTGCTGGAATTTGTAGTCCCGGAGTTGCCGCGAGATTTCATGGGAATTTGCTTTGCTAATCAGATCCTCCTGCAAACAACGTAAAGCTCGGGGAGGACTTGCCTTAGCTGTGTACGATTATTTTTCGCTCTGCGACACAAAGTAGAATTAGGGGTGGGATTTCGGTCTGAAGTTAAATTCTATTATGTTCGATATTGATTTTTTCGATATTATAAGATAAATTATAACGTTTGAAACTTAGTTGCATGATGGGCACTTTATTTCTGATTACATTGATAAAAAATTATTGCGAGACTTGAGAATGTAAAATACTTTATTTCATTTGAACACGTACTTTAAAAGGAAATTTATTTCAAAGTTTTATCTAAATCGAGGAATCTGTTAAAGCCATTGCTCAAAAGCACTATTAATGTCATTTTGTACGGAACTTTCAGGTTTTATAGAACCGTGATATATGTTAAATGTATAGTCAATTCCTGATACGAGTGTAATAACTGAAACTGTTGGTATTATCATAATGACAAATTGCTTGATAATACTTTATCTTAAAACTAATAAATCATTTTTAATGGTAATTCATTTAACCCCACTCAATTAAAACAACTATTCACTTTGTGTAATTCACACGGAAAAAATGCATAAACATGACAAACACCTTCACAGCGCATAAATTTGTCAAAAGCCCAAGGACGAAGCGAAGCGTAAACATGAATAACCAGCCGGACAATTCGGCGGGCGCAGTAAATATTCGGTTTGAGGGCGGAAAAAATGAATTCGACAAACGGCCGAAAATACAGCAAACCGCAACTGTAAACAGACGCGGATCCTCCGGGCCGCGGCAAATACGCTGCATTCCCTCCGCTCTCCCCGGTAAAATGCACTTCCCGTCCGATCGAAAGAAAGCGATATTCGGCCGAGTTGGCAATATTAATTGCCGGCACTGCAAAAGCCGAGGCCGCAGGTATGCAGCGATTTGACAAACGTCTGGCCGACTGCCCGGATCGTTTGGCCGCGTGCACTTTTGGAATGTCGAAGGATGGAAACCGTTAATTCGCTCCATATTCGCGCCTGAGTCGATTTTTTTTTTTTTTTTTTTTTTTTTTTTTTTTTTGTTTGGTTCGGAGAAAAACGCGACTGTCGACTGGGCACGGTACGCTTTTAATTTTGATTGCTCGGACGTTTAATTTTGATCTCGACGGCGCGTGATATCACTTGTTGACCGAATGGAGAGCTTTTGCTTCGTTAGTGACGGCTTAACGCTACCTTTATAGAAGTGACATTCGTTGTGGTAAATGGAGCCTAAACAAGAGAATAGAACTTCTTTTTATGTAAAAGTTACATTCATTTTTAAAATGGTAAAAAATAAACAGTTAATCTCTATTCACGATCTAAATATGGTGCTAATCGCACCGTTTCACTACTCAACACAATCGTTGTAAAGCTATATAGGTGATGATTTAAGGTACAAAAAAAATTGTAAACTCTTGCTAGAAATATATTTATTTTAAAATTTTTAAGATTTATAATGAGAGAGATATATAATGAAAAGATTTATAATTTATAATGTATAACAAAGAATTATGGATAATATCATAAAAATATTATATCCCACTGTAATTCATGATTAACATTATCTGAAATAACAACCAACTGAATTATTTACCATTATCTAAAGGAACTAAACTTCTACCCCCAAGTCTCTCACCTCACCCAAGCAGAATTTTGAGGAAAGTACTCGTGTCCTCTCCCCGAGTAAACACCTCTCAGCACCACCCGATCCGCCGAAATCCGCAAGAACGCAGCCGCGCGAAAAAGAGGCGCGCGAGCGCGTCTCCGCCGGAGAAGCGACACCCGCGGCCGCATGCATATTCATGCTCTTGCACACGCGCCGCCGACGGGAATTGCGAAGTAAGTCGCCGGCATTTGCATCGCGATTGACTTCGCGAGGGAGAAGCCACATTGATTTTGGATTAGTGCGCGGAAGCTGCGGCTACCGGCGGCGCGTTTGCCCCGCTGGCTGGGGCTCCCCGCACTTTATGACTCCGCGAATATTAATTAGGGAAGGAAGGATGATTACGGTTCGAGGAGTTTCTGCGAGGAGCGACGCTTCTCGCTGCGGTGGACTTGCTTCTTGGAGGCTTAGTGAATCTAAATAGTCATTATTATTTAATTTACAGTGGGAATCGTGAAGTACTGCTAGATTTTGTTGCAAGAAAATTTTAATTTTAATACTTATTTTTTGTAAACAAATAATTCATTTGCGTAATTCATGGAAATGAAAGGCCTTGATGTGTAAACAAAGAGAAATGCAAGGTTTTAATAAACGTTCGATTTTTTCTTCATTTACATCATTGCTGCAAATAAATATGAACTGCGAAAAAAATTGTTCAGTCATGCCGTGCAAATTAATTCGTTTGACGCGCTCATATTCCTCGACGGTAAATGTGAGCTGCGAGTAACGAACAGTTATTTCAAACTTAAAAATAAAATGCGATGTTTGCACAAGATAACTACGTTGAGAGCAAACATTTTTTTAATTTTTTTTTTGCTTTTTTTACTCTCGCTCCAGCGGATTATTTAAAATTGCTTGGATGAACCGCAAACGGCTGCAGCAGAATTTTATTATTATAACCATTTCCGCATTTCACACTTTAATGTCATACGCGTTCGAAGGACTGACATTGTAATGCAAATTTTAATGCCTTAAAAGCTAAAATGCTTTTTTTTATAAAGAATCAAGCTGATTAACGGATTTTTCTACATCTGCGCTCAACATTACTATATATTCACTGAAAAAACGATCCTTCTCGTGTAAGAAGAATTTTTCTCAATATTTGAGTGAGATGAATTCCTATTTGTTAGAAAAGGATTACGTTTTTTTACAAATAAATTTCTATTTAATTGAAAATACCGTTATTTTGTCAGACAGAACAGTAACAAACAGAATCCTTTTCTTACAAATAGGAATTCCTCTCACTCAAATATTGAGAAGAATTCCTCTTACAAGAAAAGGATCGTTTTTTCAGTGTTACGTTCAGCAAAAATAATCCTTCGGAAAGAAAAACAGACCTTTCATTTAATAAAGAAATAAACATATAAGCTTTTGAGAAATTTCATTTACGTTTAATCAACAAAGATAATCGCAACGTCAAAAGATGAGTTAAATCATTGATTTATTTAATAACCAACGCCTTCAATGTAAAAGTTCCATATGAAAACAAAGCAAAACCACACTGAACACGCGTAGCGCTCGAAGCAGAAATTGATTTTAAGTCGATTTGTTTTTCTACTCAGCGCAGCGTAGAATCCAAATAACGAGAAAAAGTCAACGAATCGTCCTCGTCGCGAGCGCAATCCCCAACAAAGCGAGAAAGCGGAGAATTTTTTACAGCAAGTGAGGACAAAGTTTTGCGGGAAAGCGACGTTCCCTTTTGTTCCCTTTGCTCGACTCGCGAAGGATTATAAAATTGAAAAGACCAAGAGCGAACCAATTGACTTTCGAGCCGATGAAGCACCTCGAAAGTTGGTAAATAAGAGACGCAGACGCCTCGGGGAGAGTCTTTTCCGGTCGGCGGTGGAATTCAAGGATCTTCCCTGGTCGGAATGGAAAAAATTTTGAGGGAAGACTATAAGGGACTGGGGGAAATAAACAGGGAAGCGCGGAAAGAAGAGGAGGAAAAAGGAGCGCCCGCTGAATATAAGATTTATGATCTTGAAAGGAAAGTTATGTAACCTGTATCATTGCTTCGGGCGTAAAAACGTAAATTTATCGGAATAAAATGTAACCTCGATAAGGAGACGTGTTTTTTTGGGGTGACAAAAAGTTTCTCCCTTCGTTTACGCACTTTTCAAGTGGATTGGTCAATGAAATTTTTTATTAGTCTCTTATCTGTCGGTCAGAAAGTTTGTGTGAATATGCGATGGCAAATTGAAGGCGTGAAAGCTTTGAAATATAGTTTATCATTTGTATTATAATATGAAGCTTTATTAAAGTAAAAAACTATTTTATATTGTGTTGTTATTTCGTGTTTAAAACACTGGACATTAATAAAAAAAGTAATTTTTTGTCGTTGAAAAAAATTCAGATATATTTCTGTCACATAAACTCAAGCAGGATGACCAAACAAAACGAAGAGAATAAATGCTGGACTTCAATTTTACAAACGTCTACCTCTGAAATATCTGTTTTCAACATATTATACGGTAGAAGCATTTTATCGTAGCTTCCAAAGAAATATCTTAGCTGATCCAAGACGTTTTTCTACAAAATAAAGAAGTTTATGATTTCGCGCCAATTTATAGCATTTATTATTTATGTCTGCGAATATGATTTCAAAATTTTAAAATAATTTTTCTAAAACTCAATCTAAAAATTATTTTTCATATTTTTAAAGTGGCTTTTCTTTGAAAGTAAGTTTCATTTTCAATTTATTATTTTATGCTTTTTCTTAAGTCTATATTATATTTAATAAGCGAATTTTATTTCAATATTTATATAAACACATTTTTCGATTAAAATTTTTGGTTAAAAGTTATAAATTAGAATACTCGAATACTCTGCAAAAGATAAAACTAGTAAATAGATGAGTGCAGATAACAGATAACAAATTTACCTTTTTAGGTTAGGAAAAAGACGAATAGTAGAGGTAAAGTGCAACAGCAAGATGCACGCGAAGGCAAAGAGAAAATTTACGTAAGAAATGCAAGACGCGTAGAAAAACGTAGCACTCATAAGTCAAGAGAAAGAAACAGCACGAGAGAGATGAGCTTTCAGAAAACATGACACTAAGAGGTAAAGTGCGAAAACCAAAAGAAAAAATTGCCACTGCCAAAAGGAGAAAGTGAAATAACGAAATTTCCGACGAATATGCACGATTGCCGCAGAAATTTGTTGAGCAGCGCTCGAGGAAATAAAATCAGGTGAATTCGAATCACGTATACCGACTCTGATAACCTAATGAAGGCGTGAATTTTTTCATTTTCTACATTTTCCCGTTTTATTCAATTTGTTGTCATGTCTCTTGTCCAAAAGTATGCACTTTATACGAATTTTATCACACGTTTCATACGCTGAAAGTGCATGCGCTGTTTGCTTTATAAATTACTCATATAAATTTGCGACTTTAACGCAGATAAATTAAACAACTCTATAATTTATTAACCAAAAAGTAATTTCATCTTTTCCGATTTATTGGCAGAGTATATTATTGCTCATGGATCTAATGAACATTTATTTTTAATGAGTTTCGTTATGTAGCACTGATATTCTCGTGTACAATGATAAAAAATCGTTCGGTTTGAGGCAATATTTTAAAGGTACACGAGCAATTTGTTTGGCCCGTATCATCGTTTAATAATTTTTAGCAAAAATTATTTTTCCACTAAAATCGCTTTGATGTCGTCTTTAAATGAAAAAAATGTTGTAAACATTGAGCAAAGCATGAATAAAAATGTTTGATATTCATGATACAATAAAAATTCTTTTAATCTTTTACGTGAAAAATATTGTGGATAAAAGTTATTACATCAAAGGGGTTTGAAAGAAATTTAGTCCAGAGTTGATAAAAAGGTTATTTATATAGGGAACCGTTAGTATTCATTATTATTAAAAGCATGAACAAACAAAAAGATTTCTTTGTGTAACTAACTATGGTTGATAAAAAATACAAACAAAATACAAAGTAATCAGCACCTTTCAAAATGTAATTAGTTACATGAAGCGTTGAATCTGACGAAATCCATCTAAAAGACAATTACCTACTTAACCGCCTTTGTTTACTCTTGCCTCCAAATTTAACGGTTATCTGCTCTGCACCCTCACCTTCTTATTACACACTCGAAAAGTTCCGTGGTGAAACGAACGAGCTTTTCCGGACGATACATCATATCATTCGTCCGAGCCTAAAATGTGTACATTACCAGGGAAAAATGAGATCGCATTTTGCATTGCCGCGCGATCGCCTCCCGAGGCGCCGAGGGCAGGGATTATTATATCGCGCTTGAGTTTTTCTCCTTTTGCGCGTCGAGGCGGCTTTCCTCTCCCTGGCGCTGTCGTGTATTTATGGACAGAGGGCTTTTTTCTCTGTACGTCGGACTGTCGGCTGGTAAAATTTAGAGAGACGTTGGATGAGGCGTGCTGGCACGTTTATTTTATGAAATTTATATGCGGATGCGGGCGTACGTGCACTTTTGCCTGTTTTCAAGTGGATTTCTGGAGCTTCCGTGGAGAGAAGTGCAATAAAAACTGCAGAGCATAGTCAAATTTATTTGATATTTTGACTTACTTAATTTCGCTGGAAGATGATGAAGGTATTCAAATGAATTTTTTTTCTATTAATAAACGCGCCAAAATGTAGATTATTTTTTAAACAAAGGTGTGTTAATTAATTAAAAAATTAAATTTTGTCCTTAACTATACTGCAAATTTGTTAATTAACCTAGCAGAAAAATATTGCATTAAACTTTCTTAAGCGGATCTCGTTCTCAGTTATATCAAAAACAATCCAATAACCGTACAGCACGACTTTCCTCTCAACGGCTTAATCTAATTCCCAACTTCGAAGTACCATTATAATGTAGCCCCGTTTTCTCCTTTTCGACGGACCCTTGTTATATTTCAGCGGCACACGGCCCGTGACCAATTAAAAGTCACACCCAAAAGTAATTCCCTCGGCAGGATTTATTCGCTCAGTAAAAGGAACGTAAAGCCTCGGAGATTCGGCTCGAACGACTTTTTCGACGCAGTTCGCGTGAGCCGAGCGATTTCCCCCGGAGGAAGGAGTGGGAAAAGGCGGGAGAAAGAATTCGACGTCGTCGGCGCGACTGCCAAGATCTCGGGCGTATAATCAAGATGGTCGTGTTTGTGTTTGCGATAGCGCGTAATTTCCCGGCGTATTTGTAAAGCCATCGTCGGCAGGAACTGGACAAATTGAAAACGTGATTTGTGTCGTAATCTGAAAGCTAAATTTTCTGCTTACACTGACGCGCTCATTTTCTTATCGATTATCAGATAATTTATTTTAGTAACACATTTTTCTTTCCTTTGTTCGAGCTGAAAAGACGTCGGAATGGTTTTACTAGGCGTTAAAATTAATGAAGAGTAGGTTTATTTTTTGCCACTATCTGTGATCTAAAATATTCCGATAAGTTCCAAGGCAGTTTTGCTTTTTAAATAAAAGCAAAATTTATATCCGCTATTCTAAGAAGAAAATATTGAGCAAAGTGAACTGTAAAATATTTAGAATTATTAAGTTAACTTTGCTATATAAACTCCTGTAGTAAAATAATAGTATTTGAACATAATTATGCAAATATTCATGTGCGTAAAAGGCAGCATAGCCTTTTTGAAATTTAATCATACTGACTACACTTGATTAATAATCTTACTGGAGTATTAAGTTAGCAGTATTAAGTAATACGTGTCAAAATCAATAAAATTTTTAAGTAACATTACTTCTATTAATTAATTATTTTTTATAATTAAATTATATCAGTGAAAATGAAATAATATATTCATTAATTAGTTAGACCTACTTGGTTAAATTAAATTTCCTTGCTACTAAAAATGAATAAGTAAAATTAACGTAGAATAAGTGCATATGTACTTATTCATTTTTAGAGAGTATCAAACGGCCCCAGAGAACAACTTATGAAATCATTACCATAGTTTACATTAAAAAAATGCACCGTTTTAAAGTTCAAGGAAAGTGATGTTTACTAACAAGGAGAGCATACGACATTTGGGTAATGGATTTTCCTGTAACTTTGGGATATGTTTTCTAATGCTAAAATATTAAGGAAGCCGCGTCCGTTCGGCCTAACGCTCGATTTTTCAAAAGTTATATGTTCTTTTAGCGAAAATCTAAGAAAAATCGATTTTTGTTTAATCACTTATAACTTCTCAACTATTAACGGTACAGTATTTAACCTCCCCGCATTTGAA
>UCOM01004779.1:0-11295 GCA_900474385.1 Ormyrus pomaceus | reverse complement strand
AGGAGATCCGAAAGGATTAGACGAACGACGCTCCATCCTCTAACAGAATCCTTGGATCTCATCGTTCCGCAGCTTCGCGGGAGGCTGTGGTTCAATATTTGTATAGACGAAAAATGGAGGAGAGGGAGTGTGAGGAGAAGAAGCAGCAGGAACGCCAGAGAGAGGAGGGGAAGAGTTGCTGCCGCTGCCGTCATTACCACTGCTGCCACTGCTGTGAAAGTAGAGCCTAAAGTAGAGCCTAAAAATCCCGCGTGGAAGTGGAGGAACCCGTTTCATCGGAAGCATCCTCCTACACGGAGGTGGATTACATCCTTGAGGGTGCCCGCTCGGCCGCAGCTGGCCTGTTACCCTGATATAGGTAAGATTTTGTCAGCAGAGCGAGCTGGAGCATCGGTCTGGTTGGTGGTACCAAATGACAGTGCCGTTAGCCAAAGTGGAGCCTCGACTGCCACAATTGTGGGCGCCGGCGGGAGAATCTGGCGACGTGCCGAAGTTGTAGCGAGCCCCACCGCTGTTACTTGGAGGAAAAATTTGAGCAGTCGCCGAAGAAAACCAGAAGAGAGGCTAGCGCTAATCGCGAAGAGGAGGTCCTCAGAAGATTCAGGGACAGAAAGAGAGAAGGAGGGGCTCGCCGAGCTACTGCACCACAGAATGCAGGAGCATCTAAGGTCCCGGCAGCCGTGGAGGTTCGCCGCCCGGCCGCCCCGAATACACATAGAGAAGGCCTTATTCACCCACCAGTGGAGCAGGCACCCCCGGCCGGGACGCCGCCCCTGGAGGCGAGACCACCTACAGCCGGTGAATCTGCTGCTGACGTCCTTCGGCTCTTTGAGAGGATTGCGAGCTTGCCACAGGATATCCAGGAGGAAATCCTGCGACGGCTTTACCTCAAACGTCAGTAGAGCCGAGGATGAAAGCAAGATTGCGCCAAGGAGGAGATCTGTTTCAGGGCCAATCTAGTTTTATCAAATTTTAAGAGAGAAAATTTAAATACCATTAAATAGAGCGTACCTTTTTCAATACTATCAAATAAAGACTGATGGAAGAGTAGCCTTTCCTTATAACTTTCAATTTCTTGATTTAAGAGTTTTATTTGCTTTTTATAATCATTACAATCTACACATCCATTTATTAACAAATCTGTATATTTATCTTCTAACTTGCAGAATTTTTCTTTTAATTTGTCATATTCTGCTTGAATGTTTTGAAAATCATTGCCATGATCAGTCTTTTCACTATTATATGCTTTGTTAATAGTTTTTAAAGGTCCTGCCGTGATATTTTCATCTGTTAAGTTACCAGTGTCGTCAGAGGATGCATAATTAACCTATAAGATTTTGTTTTTAATTGTAGTTTTATTTAATGTAACGCATTAATTATTACATTTTTAAATTATAAAAAAATATTTTTTGAGCCGGTCTATCTGGAAGCTTGTAATATCATGCAAAGTAAATTAAATGATCCATGTATTGATTAAAATCAATATACTATTATTAAATTATATTCTTTTTGTCCACTTTAATTCGAACAACTCACTGGAACTCCTGCGACACGAAATTATATCTGATTGGGAGCGGAGTCGAAGGGGAGTCTAAGCGAGCAAGTAGATTTTTAATATATATATGTTATATTCTTTTTTTTATAGTCGCGGTCGGAAAAATTAAGCCATAAGAAATTTTTAAAACTTAAATAAAATAAAAGTGTAAATTATTGTTAAGTCTATTAGTATCACAGTAAAACATAAAGAAGTCAGTAACTTTTTAGCAAGGTATAGTTTTAAATCAGTTTTAAATCAAATAGTTAAACAAAAAGTAAAAAAAAAACAATCCATCGAAAGTTAGTTTAATCATTTCTAGCAATGAAAATATTATATTAAATATATGAAAAGAATATATCGCAAGCCCATATTTTATATATATAGAAAACGAGATTCCTAATGCTTTTCTAATAACAGTATTTATCTGTTATTAATAAAACTTAATAACAGGAGTTGTTAAATATATAAGAACTATTTAATTTGTCATCCTGCTTTACCATTTAAAATAATTTTTTCTATAAATAGTGATTATAAAAATTTCAGAGTGCAAACACTTACTTTAGGTTGATTCTTTTGTGTTGTTTGAATTTTATTCATTAAATCTTCGGAAGTTTTTGTATTTGTTTTTCCTCGTGCTCTAGTATTCGGTTTTTTTTTCTTTTCTATAAATTCACTTTCCTCGTCCCCGTCTGATTCATATTTCTTCTTGAATTCTCTACGATCTTTTCTATTTAATGTTTCTTTCCCGAATTTTTCTAGATTTAATTGCTTTTCTCTAATTTCTGTCCATTCTGTGAAGTAAAATGTGTAATAGTTAAATATGTGCATGTGAATACAGAGTGTCCTAAAGATTCCGGAACAGTCATATATCTTTTCAGATAATCGTTTTCAGAAAAAAAAGTTTTAGGGCTTATAGCAAGGTATTCGACGATGACGCTGACTTTGATCCAAGGGTCAATTTTTGAGTGGTCTATACGGGGCCAGGCCGGCCGGGAACGAGAAGGCGAGAGATACATTTTTTTCGTTTTTAATGGCTCCAGCAAGAGACCTGAGGGTGGCAACGTAAGTTCTAGTATCTTTTAACAATTGACAAATCTTAACACCCCTTCAGCGCCAGAATTACGCTCATTCAACCTCAAAACGCATACTCACCGAATTGGATGAAACTCAACATATTGAACACGTGTTTTTTAATTCCACCCCCTAAAACACTTTTAGGGGGTGGAAACCACCCCAAAATATTTCTCCTGAAAACTACACAGGCCTACAAAAACAGGTTTCTATTAAGGTTTATAAAGAAGTCATTTCCGACGTAATTTTGCGTGCTTAATTCGAATCCGGCCTCATATTTTACCCAGAACGTTAGATTTTTTAGATATCCTAACCTTGAAGTGTGAAAACCGCTGTTTTTAGCACTATTCAAGGTTATTTTTTAAAAACAGGAAGTTTTTCAAAATCCATTTTTGAACACGTTGATTCGATTTCTTTTGTACGATATATGATTAGTTCGAGTTTGCAGTCTATTGAGGAATAACCCAAACCATGAATTCTTAAACCCTAAATCCTTAAACTTCATTACTTTGAACCGTAAACTTTCGAGTATAAACCCCTTAAACGACAAATTTTTCATTGCTAAACCTTAAACTCTTAATCCCCAAACTCTTATACCCTAAATTCTTCAACCGTAAAACCTCAAACCCTAAACTTTTAAACACTAACCCCTTGTAACTTTTGTATTTTCCGACTACTGTAAGAGCGGCGCTTGGGCTCACTACGCCTTGGCGAACACTCTTACAGAGTATGCTTTTTAACGTTAAATACTATTTTTTATTTATTTTATTTTACAACCTATACGTTGCCGGAATTCGCTCAATGTGCGAGGGTTTGTCGACGTATAGGTAAACTTTATAAGGACGTGGAATTTGAGGTTCGAGAAATAATATAAAATTAATTTTTATATTAAACTAATTAAACTATTTATTTAAAAGAAATAAGAAAACTTAAAATTATTTGTACAATAGCATTCTTTTCTAATGCGTAGCATTGACGCCTTCAATGTGGTAGTCTCGTCGGGGCACAATCACCTATCGGCTCAATCCACCGTGTACGAGGTCGTTCCCGGGTACGTCGAACACCAGATTAGTATCGCTCACTACGCGATTCCCGATCCTTTCGGAGTTCCTCGCCAGCTCAGTGCGCCGGGCGTACTGAATGATTAGCGAGAGCGTGTTAATTTTGTTTAATTAAACGGGAGAGGAGCCCTCCCACTTCAAAGCCTAAAACCTTAAACTATAAACCGCAAAAGCTTTAAACTCTAAATACTTGACTCCTAAACCCTAAATCCTTAAACTTTTTCCCTGAAACCCGTGAACCACAAATCCTTGAGTTCTCAATTATTAAATACTTCAGCCTTAAACCGTGGAAACTCTAAACCCTCAATCCCTAAACCCTTAAACCCTAACTACACCTTTAAACTCTACACTTTAAACTGTTAAACCCTAAACCCTGAAATCCTTAATCCTCAATTCTTAACCCATGTACCCTTACCCTAAACCAGAGAACCAGAAACCCTTGAATCCTCAATCCTTAAACACTTAAACTCGAAACCCTGAAATGCTATACCCCTAAACTCTATCTGAACCGCCTGTGAAACCCTGTTTGAACTGTAAACCCTCAAAACCTACAATCTTAAAAAGTGAACCCCTAAATCCCAAGTCCGGAGACTGTAACATCTTAAAATCTTAACTCTTACACTTTCAACTCATAACACTTAAATCCAATACCATTCGATCGTAAACCTTCAAAACTTAAAACTATTCCCTGAAACCCTAAACACTTAAACCGCCTATTTTTAATCCTAAAACCCTTAAATGGCTACGGTTTAAGAGTTTAGTGCTTAAGGGATTTACCGAGTTAGGGTTCAAGCGTTTTCGGTTTAACGTTTTAAGGTTCTATGGTTTACGTTTCAAGGATGTAGAGCTCAGTTTTTAAGGGCCGACGATTTAAGGATTCAGGGTTTAAGATTTTAGGGTTTAGAGGTTTAAAATTTAAGATTTAGGTTTTGAAGATATTTGGTTGAAGGAAATAGGAGTTATGGATTTAAGGTTTAAGGGTTTCAGTGATTCAGGTTAAAGTGTTTAAGGGTTTAGGATTTCAGAGTTTCAGGTTGAAGTGTTTAAGGGTTAAGAGTCAAGTGTTTAGGTTTTTAAGGTTTTATAGTTTAAGGTTTTAAGGTTTGAGGATTGACGTTTCGAAGATATGATTTAAGGGTTTTAGAGTTTAGGGTTTCACGGTTTAGGGTTGAAGTATTTAAGGATTGAGGGCTCAGGGGTTTCAGGAATTAAAGTTTAAGGTTTATAATTCAACTGTTTAGGGTTTAAAGGTTTTATGATTTATGGTTCAAGGGTTTGAGGGTTGAGGTTTCTAAGGTATAGGGTTTAAAGATATTGAATTAAAGGTACATAAAGATAGTTTATTAACCTCCAGGCGGCCGGGCTGACACCTTTTGGTGCTGCCTTTTGGTTCGCCCATATCTTTAGTCCTTTTAGAACTTTTTCAAAGAAAAAGTTCCGCAAAGCATGACTTTGACCTATTCTTGAATGTCGGACGCCTGCAGGTTAAAGATAGAGTACATTAAAGATAGTGGTAGATTAAAGATAGTGGTGCATTAAAGATAGTGGTCTAAGGGGTTAGTGTTTAATGTTATAGAGTTTAAGGATTTACGGTTGAAGAATGTAGGATATAAGGGTTTGGGGATTAAGAATTTAGGATTTAGCGATGAAAGTTTTGTTGTTTAAGGGTTTAGGGCTCGAAAGTTTACAATTGTTTAATGTAATGGGGTTTAGGTTTTGAGGATTTAGGATTTGGGTTATTCGTTGCCGAATAACCCAAAGTCGCCGCAAAGTCTAATTTATATCTTGGACAAAAAAATCGAATCAAGGCGTTCGAAAATGGATTTTGTAGGGTAAGAGTTGTTCTGGAAGATACTATAAGCCGATTTGTACAAAAAAATTTCCTGATTTTAAAATATAACCTTGAATAGTGCTACAAAACAGCGTTTTTCGTACTTTAAGGTTAGGATATCTCAAAAACCTGACGTGCTGGTCAAAATCTGAGGCCGGATTCGGTAAATATGCATTGGGTAGTATTACTTGTGAGTAAAATTTTCGAGTTAACCCTCAAATGCCCCCAAAAGGTTTCCTGAATTATAATAGTCGATCTATCACTTGTCGGCTTTCTTAATAAAACCGGTTGGAAGTTGTTTGTATAGTAAAAAAAAGTAAAGTAGAGCCACTAATTGGACCCCCTAACCACCAGTCTCTCCGGGCGGGGAAGGGGTCGAAAAACCCCTTTTTATTCATATTAATTTTTTTCTCAAAAATGGCTCGATTAAACAATCTGAAAAAATTCACGAGTACTGTTAGGTTAATAAGGAATATATCTAATTTCTTTTGAAGTTATTTGACCTTCTGGAACTTTTTCTGCCCCTTGGGCCAAAGTCAAGGTTACCGTTGCATAACTTTTTGTCAACTCTAAAACTTCTGTATAAAAATTTTTTTCTGAAAACGTTTACCTAAAAAGATATTTGACCGTTCCAGAACTTTTAAACCGTTACGGCACACTCTGTATAATTTATTAAGATCTATTTGTTTTAAATCTGAAACTAATTTAAAAGATAATAAAAGTTAAAAATATCAATGCCAAATTTGATTGCTGAAATCTAAATTTTTATTACGTGCTTTTCCTTAACTCACTAGTACTTATGTTCGTTTATACAGGTATATTTCAAATGTTGCAAAATGAATTTAACTCCATGTCATAGAGAATTGAAAATTAGCCCAAATAATTGTTGCGAATGACAATACAATATCTCATTATAATATTTGGACTAAGACATCGATATCGCTGGTGACGAGGATATATGTATACTTTGGAGATAATCTGCGAGGAATTAAAACGGATTTCTTAGGGCATATAGCGTTATTTTTCAAGAACGTGGACGATATGATTTGGACGTAGAAAATAATCGAAATGATATGTATATCGGAATACAATAGCTCACATAAGTGAAATAGTTAAGTGTAATGTTTATAAAGTATGTAAATTTGGAAAAAAGTATGTGAAATTAGTTTCAACTATCAAATTTCATCAATATTCACATCTGAATACCAACAATAAGAAGAGGAACAGCAACAAAACGTAAGACATCTGAAAAAAGCACATCAACAATACAAGGCAAAAAAGTCGAGGTAAGATGATCACGCAAAGAGAGTTAAATTGAATAACAGGAATTACATTTCCAAAAAGAGCGCCAGTGCATCTCCCAAGTAGAAGAAAATGAGACACCATAAAAACTTGCAATCCGCTTGAGAAAAGAACGTTAACGCATCTCACAACATTGAGCAGTTGATGAAGCCCTGCAGACTGTTCAAGAATGTGCAGTTCACTTTGAAAATGAATGCCTGCGCATTTCGTAACTTTGTGCTCATAAAATATCTGCAAAATGGGAAATTCGTTTGGAAAGTGAACGCGCACGTTTTTAAAGGCTAAATTACAATTTTGCAACATTCATATAATCGAAGAAACAATACATATAATCTTTGCGATAAAATTTGCGATATTTTTACGAAACGATGCTATCTAAATCAAATTTCAACATGCAGATTTGCTGATGATAAGTCACAATATCTGCCGAAAGAATTGCGTGAGAAAAATCGGTTGCTGCATTGTTCACGATACAAGACTTATGTATCCAGCTACAAAGAGCACTTTCGAAAGCATATTGGATTACTATCAATCTTGGAGCTATTCTAATGTGATACAAGTTCCTATTCAATCAAAACAACTATTACTGTCTCGTGTAATCTGGTTCATCAAAGTAATACAAATATTATTATCATCATAGAATGCCTTGAGAACTTAAAATATTCCGACGGTAGTTTTCTTATTTAGTTTTCTTATCATCTAACTGGAGACCCTTCACTAGGATGCACACGAGGATTGTTGGTCACGCGCGGAGAGTCTTCCTCACTCGACTTCACGCCTCTGTTATTAATCGTTTGGTCTTCTTTCTGGACGCCCTGCCGCATTTAAATTCGCACGCATTTCTCGCATTCATCCACACACATTCTTATCCGCGAAACGCTGACGGTGTGGCTGGACTCTCGTGCATCGCTTCGCCATTAATTTAAATCCTCATTTTAGGTTTCGAATTTTAGATTATGAAAATCTCTAAAGGAAATTCCTTTACAGAGCACTTTAAAATATACCAGAGAACATTTACCGCAACCCCATTTTTAGGCTTCTAGATCAATTTGAATTTCTAGAACAGCTGCAAAACTGTGAAACAATAAATGTTTCGCAAAGAAAGTTCATGTGCACGTTTATCAGATGCCAAAACAATTTATTACCGGATTACAACATTTCTCATTAGAAGTCGAATTTGGGAAATTGAAGCTAGGTTAAGTCTTAAGCTGGTATTCACCAAGTTTAAAACTATACTGGGAGGTGGTTAGACATTTTTAAATCCGGTAATAAATTATTTTAGCGTCCGATAAATGTGCAAATAAACTTTCTCTGCGAAACATTTATTGTTACACAGTTTTGCCGCTGTTTTAGAGTTTCAAATTGAGTTAGGGGTAAAGGTGAATAAGTCTCGATATATTGTAAAGTACTCGTTAAGCTTAATATTATGTGGCTCCTATGATCATTCAAGTCTCATTGTTTGTCTAGTTATGGATAGTTCAAGCTAGCTTAAGTCTTAAACTAACTTGTGCCAGTGTTATTACGTAAACGGCAGTGGTTACAAATTTATTTTTTGGTACTAAATTAGCAATAATTGAGTTAAAAATTCCTATGAAGTTTTTGTTGAATTGCGCTATACGTGCTACGCTAGCTTAAGAGTGCTCTACCAAAATTGCCCAAGTCCGAACTGACTGTGGCGCCTCCTTCAACTATGAAAATTTTATTTATTAATTTAAAATTAATTAACATCTCTAAATCCAGTAAATAAAGCTTTCCCACTCGTAGATAATATTAAATATAATAATCTGGAGGAAACAATTTTAAGACACAGCAGACGAACATAACCAATCTACTGTTGCAGCTTTAAATGTTTCCTCCAAATTATTTCCTCATTTTCAATTCTTTCTTTTTGAAATATTTTTTAAAATATACTTGTATATTGCCTACAGTGGGGAAAGCTTTGTAATTAGTTTCTAATTATCGTTTTTTAATATAAATTAGAAAAATACACTTTGAACGTTTGGTGGCGCACCAATCGCCTGGCAGAGCACTCTTAAGGTGGACTCAACTTCCGGTTCACTTCCGGTACACTTCCAGTTTACTTCTGATTCACTTGTGGTAAACTTTTGGAACACTTCCGATTTCATTCCGATCCAATTTCGATCCATGTTTCGGTAAAATAACGAAAAACAGGAAATGTGAGGAAAATGGTGAGGAGAAAAGAGGAATGGGAAATAATTTAACTCCTTGTTCACTTCCCATTGATTTCGAATTGACTTCCGCATCACTTTTAATAGATCGCTGACACAGTTCCGGTTTACATATAGTCTAAGTCCTGTTCTATTTCGGTCCGCATTCCTGCAATCTAAACATTTTTAAAAAAGGGGTAGAACACATTAGTCTGGATAAAAGCGACACACTTTAATATACACTTCTGCTTTTCAATAGTGCGGCGGTTTTCTCCTTTTATTTTCATTTATGGTTTACTGGAGTAAAAAAGATGTAACGCGGCAGTATTGAGAGGGAAGAGTGTAGTAGCAGATGTTAGTATGTAACTACTAACTATCGTTAATATTAATAGTTATTATTTATCTTTTGTTTAACAATTGCTTGAACCATTTAGAAGCCAGCATTATAATTTTGTTTAATTAATGGTATTTATTGTAATTCATGTCATTAATTTCACATTTTTATTTAAGCGCTACAGATTATTAAATCTGTTTCGTCTGGAAATATTACTTAAACCTATATTGAATCTATTTTAATTTATATAATTTTTTAATTTAAACAAATTGTATTTAGTGTAATACATGAATTTTATGTAATCCATGAATTTGTTTTAATAAAATCAATTTCATTATAACAAAATATTGAAAAAAATTGATTAACAAATGAATTAAGAATTTACAAACTTATTTTTTTTAAAGATCAAATCAACCGATGAGCGTTATCGAGGGAGAAATCGTTGCTAGTTTTAAATTAAGGTAGTTTTACACCAAGATATAGAAGTTTTAAAAACAAATTCTTAGCATACTTAACTATCATCTGATTACATAAGTGATGATATATGTTATAAAGTTAACTTTTATGAAATGAAAAAAAAAATTAAAAAGTCAAAATTTGATATTGCAAATAAAGATATGATTCACCAAAGAAAAAGTTTTTCAAATTAATGAATTTTTGTCCTTATTAATTTATTTCGACGTAAAGGGGCTCATTTTACTCCTTAAACAATTATCTAGAGATTCGCCATGAAATCTTGAAATAATTAATTTTCACAAAGCAAATTCCAATTGTACATAAGCTCTTGTCTATTTCGACATAAACAATTGACTTTCATTCCTTGCAAATTAATTATGTCAAACTTTTTTCATGGTAAATCTCTAGATAATTGTTTAAAGAGTAAAATGAGCCCCTTTACGTTGAAATAAATTAAAAAGTGACAAAAATTCATTACTTTGAAAAACTTTTTTTTTTGGTGAATCATATCTTTATTTACAATATCAAACTTCGACTTCTTAATTTTTTTTCAGTTCATATAAGTTAACTTTATAACATATATCATTACTTACGTAATCAGATGATAGTTGTCTACTAAGAATTTTTTTTTTTAAACTTCTATGTCTTGGTATACAACTACCTTAAAGCATTAAATAATTTAGCAAAGTAGTTTTTATTTTTAGATATCGTAAGGTAATAAAAATAAAAATTTAAGTTAAAGAACAGGTCGCAAGGTCGTAACAATGATTTTACGTCACACTGCATATGAGGCGTTTTATGTCAACTCTACAAGCGTGGCGCGCGAGCGCGAAATGGTGCTGTTTTCAGCTCGTGTTTAAAAGGCTAAAATTCACTTAAAAAAATAGATGATCAAGTGATTTCGACGTATTTTTCTCTCAGCTTTCTGACGGTGTTATCAGTTTTCCAAAACTTGTTTAATTTGACCTTGAAAAACCATAAAACGAGCTATACCTAAAATCGACATTTTAAAGATTTTTTTAATCTACTAGGTCAAAAGAGGAGAACATTTACATAAGTATAGCCATTTTCTCGAAAGGAGTTTTTTAAATTTTTTCGAGATATTACTCAACAATCACAAGGAGCTCGGCTAGCCTCGGCAAACAGTGCATGCGACATTATTTATCTATTCATTGGATTTTGTACGCAGTCAATAAATTATAATTTTTTTATTTATTGAAATAGTTTTTGCGCCGTTACATATAAATATTTAAAAATAGTATATTGTGTACCAAGGGCATAAAGTGGGCTTTTTTAGACCGAGTGTGGAGTTTGCAGTACGAGTCAAGGCGAGTTAGCCCGAGCCGTAGACGAGTACTGCAACCACACGAGGTCAAAAAGCCCACTTAACCCTTGGTGCACACCATATTTTTTGTAACGCGCGGACGTATTTTCACGTTTTTTTCGTACGTGTTAAGCGGGGCTGACGTGACTATTTTTTGACACGGCAACCACGCTCTTGTTCAAACATTATATAAAGGTAAAATTCATCCGTG
>UCOM01004778.1:0-11177 GCA_900474385.1 Ormyrus pomaceus | reverse complement strand
AGGGGGGGGGGGGGGGGGGGGGGGGGGGGGCTAAGCGAGCTTCCGCCTCAGAGATCTTGGGGAGAACTTTCATTACTTGCTTCGTTCTCTTTCCGTTCTCCGCGGCCACCGCGGAATGTAAAACCGAAGTTGGGATTTCGTTTTTGGCGCCGCTGCTCGGCTGTTGTGGAATTATTGTTTTAGTTCAAGGATAAGTTCTCGATGAGTTGTGTCGGGCTACGCGGGACGGTTTTGATTATTTTTTACTTTGGGGAACGGACGGGATTATAATGCAGCGTTACATTAAGCCTCTGGAGTACTTTTGGAGTTTGAATGGAGTTGTAAGGGATGCAAGTGCTGACCTGATTTCGAATTTTGAAGAGCTTAATCAGATAATCTTCAAATAGAATCTCTTTATGGGAGGGTTCATTATAGAGATAAATTTTTGAAAGTTTCGAAGCTGTTCTAGAAATGAATGCCAACTTTTATGCTGTAAATGTAACCAAGAATATATGAGGAAAAACTTTTTTACCTTACTAAACTGAATTGCTGCAAAACTTTGTAATCGCTTCATCATCGTTATTCGCGCTTCTTCTTTTTCGGTAATCATAATACAATTTTTCTGAAATATTACCTTGACGCGATTTTCACTACTAATTATAACGTATCAAACGAAAAAGAACCAAATAATTTTTTAAGACACCCAATTTAATCTTAATTAATGAACTCCTTATTGAATAAAAAACATTAATCACTCTCAAAAGAATAAAGAAAGTTTATAAAATTCTACACTGCAACTTTATAAAAAAAAACACGCGAAAGTCATGATCCATCAATTAATATCCACGCGTAAATTTCACTTTAGTCTTAGTCAAATAAAACCCATCAAATAATCGGCCACAACTACAATTCCACAATAAATCTTCCTCGCAGCCCTCAGCTGCAAGCCAGCGCCTCACTGCCCCTAAAACCCAGAAAGTTTCCCCCCGCCCCAAAAAAGAGCCGAGCAACACCCCGAGAGAGAGCCAGCCGAGCTGGCCGCAAACGTACCTTTAATTATCCCGGACAAGGCGGCGGCGAAAGTTTTTGGCGGCTGCAGCTGCCGCGGCGGTGGGCCGCAGACTTAATGTATGCGAGAGAGCGGCAGTGGTAACAGCAGTGCGCCGGACCGCCGTCGGAGCTCTCTCTCCTGCTTCCGCTGACTCTGCACCGAATGTACCCGCGGGGCGGGCGAGCGTGTTCGCGCCCCGCTGCCTCTTTAAGGACGAGGCCGTTTCTCCGGGCGGGGCTGCCGAGCTTGTAAACGCTTGGCGCTGCTGTTTCGGGGACGGCTAATGGCCCTCTCTCGGCTGGCTGGCGCGAGAAGATTTTTCGGGTTGTTAAAGTTTTTTTGGGGGCTGTGATTGTTTGTGATGTACTGCTGCTGCGTGTTGATATTCTGTTTCGAGGGTATATTAATAATGTTCAAATGGTTTCATTCGACTGAGCTCGCCATTTAGAATTTAGCTAAAATGAAAATACAATAAATTTCTACGGTTAAATGTGTAAATTGTCTGCACGTAAAAGTAATAATCTGTATTAATCTATTTATGTTACCAAGAAGATATCACGTTTTACGTAATATAAAAGATCTCTTGTAAATATTTTTTCTTGTAATGCAGTCGTTATTAAAATACTAGGTAAATAAATAAGTTCGTTTTAAACAGGCAAGTTACCTAAGCCTTTTATCAACTTTATAACGACTGTATTAAAAAGGAAGCGAACTAACTTATTCGCCAATGTTTCATCAAGATAGATAATAAAGAATAAAGCCATTAAAACAAGGAATTCAAAAGTATATAACAACTAATAAAGAATGATTCAAGTCCCCCAATCAAGCTCGGCCAAACGGAATTCATCATTTTTAACGAGACAAGTGAAAATTCCAGAAATCGGCCTTCGCGGCAACGTCGAGCGCACACCTCCATCCCAGCAACCGACTTCATCTCCTCTCGCTCTCCCAAACCGCCCCGTGCCGGAGAGGTTATAACTCGCGTAACTTTGCACTCACGACTACTTTCGCCTCGGCGAGAATTCCAGCCCGGGGATTGCCGGTTTTACGAGGCCGCGAGACCTTTCTCTTATCTATGCGCGAGATGTACAAAATTATAGGACGAGAGAAAGAGAGGAGGGCAGGAGTTATTGTCTCGTGTAAAACGCTTCGCTCCGCCGCGGGACTCTAACTGTGGGCGCGGAGAGATAAGGGGGCCCCCACCCCTAAGTGGAAGTTCCGCGCGGAAGTTTTAATTGAGACGTACACTTTGATTCCATTAATCGTAATGAAATTATTGCGCGCTGCGCGTCGAGCCATTCAATAACTTTGGCCTTGTCTCGCCTCTGAATTGATCGAGATTGTTTGTTGGGGGTTCGGATAGTTCTGAAAAAGTGGACTTTCGTGTTACCAGGAAGAGAAATTAAGGGAGGAAATGTGCGTCTTGATTTTAGCACTGTTGCTGGATTTGCTTTACTTTATGCTGGTGAAAAAGGGGGATATTATGAGGGAGGAAGTTTGAAGTTTACATCAATCTAAAACGTATAGATACGTGAGAAGCTTAAAGTGAAACGAGAAAATTATACGATACTTCAAAATGTATTTTATCGTTTGGAAATGTCGGAATTATGTGGTCAGACTGGAAACTGTGGTCTATAAACGTAACTGCTTTAATATTTCAAAGAAACTTGGTTAAATAGCACAAACACGTAAAAAGCAAACAGTGGTGTGCCATAGACTAGACTACCATATCTGTATTTATTTTGGTCTGCTCAACACGAACATCTGATCATCAGATATTGTGATCTTTTAAGGATTTTAATCTTATAAGCATATATTTTAAAATTCTTAAAGATGCTGGAGCAAACCTAAGGTTAGTTTTGTATTGATCAGATCAAAATATATACATATCATATTTCAGATATTGTATTGATAAAATCTACGCTGCAGACAACTTTTTATTTTTGCCTATACAATTTTACAAATTGTATACATTTAACCTAAAAACCGAACTTTTTCTTTCCACCGCCAGATTTTTCGCGATGCCGCTCTAAAAGAATAACCCGAAAAATATTCAACGTCAAGCACTTTGGCTATTCAGCATCCGAGCTGCGAACGTACAGTTCGCGAGCGGATTTCAGGTACTTCTCTCTTTCGCGCCAACATTTTTCACCGCGCTCTACAATCAACGCAGTTATTTTATGACTTTATACTTTTTCATCATTTGAACGAGCGCGAGAGCTCTTCGTCGCAGATGTTCACCTCTATATAAATACATGTATTCTTTTTTACGCACTCCAGCTCGTCGTTTTTTGAACGGTTGCAATCAAAAGTTAGAGGTCGGTAAAAGTATTTTAAGCCCGAGGTTTGAGCAATTGCGGTATAAAGTATTTAGCGGGTTGTAGAATTTAATTTACTACCGTGAAAGAAAGGTTTTCTGAGAATTCGATTAATTTTTCTATAATATCCAAAAGATACGTATATAAAACAATAAAAAAATACAAAGATACAATAATTATTACTCGAATGAAAAGTTTCAATGGAAATTCTTCATTTTTATCCTCTGCATCATAAATAGAACAGAAGCAGTTATACGAATGAAGAACACTCGTCGTTCTTCAAGCGAAATGACATTTCATTTAGCCCAGCATCATTAATCGATTCTGAAAGCTCCATACATCCGAAGACGCGTACGAAATCAATCAAACTCCCAAACGATATATATCTCGAAAAAGAAAGACGACCCGCAGTACACATCTCTAGAAAACTAATAACCGCCGGTGGCCGGTCGCAAAAAGTTTTTATTTTCCAAAAGGGGCCGCGCTCGGAGATGAATTCGTTACACGTCCTTGGCTCTCCGCGTTTAGTGCCTCCCGCGGCTCTTTTCCCGGCGCACCGCGTTTTCGGGAGGTTTTATATCGAGAGGAAAAGGAGGATACTTCGACAGTTTCAATTCATTTTAGGCGTTTCATTTTTTTCGCCGCTCGCTGCCCGTTATTGTTCGGTCGATCTGCCCCCCCCCCCTTTTTTTATACTTTTTCGTCACCCAGGGAGGATTTTAAAAGCGGCGGCTGCGCGATCCTGTATCGACAAAATTTCGGCTGTCAGGCCGGATTTATCGCGACGTCGGGGTTGTATAGATGTACGGATAAATAAATGCGCGCGAGGAGAGAGCGACGAGAGCACTTGGGTTTTTTCAAGAGGTTATAGATGATGTAATTTTCGCGGGATGGATATATCGCGGCCCGCTGCTTCCGAAGATCCTTCTGCATTTTTATCCGTTTTTCATTGAAACGTCGCTTATAAAAATGATGCGAGTGTTAGTTTCACTTCTCTCTCTCTCTCTTTTTTTTAATATTTTCTTCATTGCGGAAGAGGCTTGAATTTTATTGGCATTTTCAGTGGTGTAATATGAAATGAAAGCTTTCATAAGCTTTTACAGTTCAATTTATAAGTTCTTGAACGATAAAATACAATAGGGTCAATTCGCTGAAAATTTTCAGCAAGAAATTATTATAATATTCCTAATATAACTTTTAAATGCGCATAAAATTTTTATTAATATTAATGAAACGTTTTTATTCTTTGTTACAGGTAATATATAAGATCTTTGAAATCCTGAAGTAAAACTTTATGCGTGAGTATTATATTTGCTATAAGTACGGCGCGTAAAACATGAATTCGTCCTCAAATAATTTAATTTTGAGGACGGAAATACACATTTATTCTAGACATAATAGATAACTTAAGTAGAATAAACTATTCCCCATTTACAATCGAATAACAAGCATAATAAAACACTCGAAACCCAGATATTCAGCTCGACAGAGGCTCCGAAACTCCAAGCAAGTCCATCCATTCCCACTTTCGGCAACACAATGCATAATAAACGAATGCTAATTTTCTGTTACTCGCTCGTAATTCACGTTATTATCCCGTCTTAAATTAGCCCGGCACTTATACGGGTCTGGCGGCTCCCTCCCCGTCTAAATCAAAATTGCAGCGGCGAGAGAGAGAGAGAAGTCAAAAGTTCCCGGGAGGATTAGTTCGGCGCGGAATTCGAAATTGCACTTTTGGTTTGTCGTCGCTCGAAGTCGCTCGAAAGTAGATCACAGTCGTTAGACGCATATTCGAGGATCCGTACAGTCTAATCCCTCTTTCTAAGCTCCCTGCGACCTCGATTGATTATTACGAAAAATTTATGCGCTCCTCTCCCGCTTTTCCGCCGGGAGTTTCGCGATTTATGGCTCGTGGTTTTTACCTCGCACGTCGGTTTCGAACTGCGCCGGGCAAATGGGTTTTTTGCGTTTTGAATTTTATGCCGAGTCCACTTAATGCGCCATAAATGTGCGATAAATTATTTTTAACAAAATCTTTAAAACAAAACAATATCGGAAAATATTAAATTTATCTTTGCAATATTGATAATTCAATCGGCCTGCGTTCCCAAAAATATATGCTTACAATTCAATATTGTTGTTTTAAAAATTAAAAAAATATTTTATTCATGACTGACATTCAATTTCCTGAAATCTTTTATTGTATGTTTAAAAACGTCCTTGTATTACTTATTTAATTATGCAATTATTACTTTAATTATTATGTTACATTAATCATACGAATTTTAGGTAAATGTAAATTTTAACATGAATATTAATATAATGGGAAATTCATGTATGTTATATTCACATTTATCCTATATAAATTATCAATTTATTGTTCATGGCATGTTCAATAGCCGCGAAAAGTTTTTAATTGCAAAATGATTATTTATAGTAGCTATTAAATTCAAGTTTATCTTTATTGCATTTTATGAAAGGTTACTAATTTAACAAAGGCACATTATACTTAAGGAGAACAGTTTTAATACTATCTTGTGCAAATTTATTTAACAAAACTCGAGCATGTCGATAAATGTTCGAAGCTCAGTCTTCAATTTGCGCTTAAAAATTGTCTTACTCCAGGACACTTCCCACTTTACTCTTCCCACCGAATCCCAGCTTTTTCCGCTTTCAACTCGAAAGTTTTAATATTCCACCAGCGTCAACAAACATCGCGTACCGCCGAGTGCATCCGAGGTATTTACCTTAGCCCCACTTTTCCCGCGGAAATCTCACGAAAATCTTCCGACGTCTGGCAGATCGTCCGGAGCCTTATCAATATGGATGGCTCTCCCGCTCGCATAATGGAGAGAAAGAGAGCTCGAAATGTCGAGTCCCGCGTCCGGTTCACAGGGGGCGGGATACTCGAGTCCGGAAACCTCGGCTTCAAACGAAAATCGCCGCGCTTCGTGACTTTAATTGAGAGCTTCCCCGGCGAGACGAGGCGCGAACTTTCCGCGGCTTAATCGCTTGTTGTGCTCGCTGTTTTAGGTCTGCTTTCGGGGGGTTCGGAAAAGGAGGAGCAATTAGTTTTAATTTGGATTTAATTTATTCGCCGAAAGGACAGGGTGAGTTTGATGTAGACTAAGGATCGAGCATAAAGTGTAGATATTATAAATATTTAGATTTATCATCCGAATTATATAATATACGTAACTGTGTTACCGTCGGGATAATGCGATTAAAATTTTCGTACAAATACGTTCTGTAAGGATAAACGCGAATAAATAAATAAAGCAGGGTATGATTTATTATATTTACGCTTTTGTGCTTATTAAATGCAGTGCTTTTATACTTGATCATTTTAATGCTTACCACTCGTTTGTTACGTTTTATGCAGGAAACAATACATTTTATGCTTACCTGATTTCATATAAAGTATAATATAATTTAATGCGAAATGCATTAATACGCGAATGCATTAAACGCTTTAATTTCTCTGTTTGAATTATTTTAAGAATCTTAATAATTTCGCATTTATAAAGTTTTTAATTAAAAATATTCTTTGTGAATATTATAACTCTCTCAAATTAAATTTGAAAGTTTCTCTTTTATCTGGCGGCATGCGAATACTGAAAAAATATAGGCACTGCACTCTTTAACATTTTGAGAGCTAAAGTTTAATTATATTGCAGTTTTTTATGAGTTCCGACTGATCAAAACTCAAAATCATAAAAGAAATTAATTTGTACTTTTAGTATAATAGCACCTTTTATACATTGAGGCATTAGAAATTTATTGCTCTCTTCATTTCAATTGATTATTTCTCTTGTTATATAATACAACGGTCTTATTGTGTAATTTATAATACCTCAGAGCTTCAATTTGCATAACGGATCAATTAAGGGGCACTTTATCACATATAACAATAGAAATCAATGGGCAGCAAGCTTGATTGATTTACCGTTGTGTACAGCTGCCAAAAATTATAGCTGTTTGCTTCCTTTCAAAAGCAAATGCCCAAACTCTTCCATAACTCAAAAATTATAAATTTAAACACCAAGACTTTTAAGACTTACCTTAAAAGAAACGAGAGAGAGAAACGGATCATAGACGCTATTCAAAAAGCGACACAATAGAAAATGAAAATTCAATGCTCGCCAAGATAAAACACGTCCTTGTAAATGAGAAGCCTACGCATCACTGCCGCAAGTATTCCTTCTCCGGGACGATTCGTATATGAAAGCAAAAAAAAAAAAACAAAAAAAAAGCCGCCGCAGCTCGCTGGAAGCCAAGCAGATTCTCGTGACTTTTTTCATTAAAAATAAAAGGAGAAGCGCGTAATCGAAATGCGTGTTGCACAGCAGCACATTGTACTTGCCAGGGTTTTTGTCGACTGGAGTTCGAAAAAGTTGCGCGTGTTTTCAACGAAATTGCGGCCGCTTCCTCGCGGTTATCTGAAACCTCGCGTTATATTCGGTTAACTCGAATCGAGTTTGAGTTTGTTTCATGCAAACGCTGTTTTTGGATTAGACAGCTGATGTTGAATGAATATCGTTTTCCTAATAATCTACTTAGAAAAATTATTGATTTGTAAAAGAAAGATTGCATTGTAAGAAATTTTACTAAATTTTATTCTAAACTTTACTAAAAGCGTTATCAATTTTCACTAAATGCGGATATTTCCTTTTTAATAGATACTAGTGATTTTTACTCAATGCAAGGAAAACTATTCCTTCAAAAGTAAACATAATGCAGAGCTGCTTTCGAATGCATAATTGAAATCACAAAAATAATAACCGCTCCTAGAATTTTCTATCTCGGTGATGCTCTCATTCGTAATTCCTGAGATTATGCGCAATCGTGAGATTATCTTACCGAGCGATCGGTCGATTCGTCGCACGATCGCGATATATCCGTCTGGTAAGATGAATCGAATCCCGTTCTTTATCTGCAAATCCTGCGCTTCATGGATTTGCAATTTCATCTTCTGAAATCAATCGCTCGAATAAAGGCGCAAGTGTCTTTTCTATTAGAAACGAATGAATCGTCCTTGGCGATCTTCTGGCACTTTTTCTTTCGAATTTTTAGCGAGAGGATGGAGAATTTTTTAATTTCTTTATAATTTCGCTGTCCGCCTTAATTTTCCGGCTGCATTTTTAAAATTGTTTAATTTTGTTTTAATTAAACTTTTTCCGCTCGAAATTGACAAGCGCTCCGCGCGAAAATGGTGCAGGGGAAAAAATTCTTAATTAAAATACAGCTGGCGAAACAAACTTGATAAATGAATTTACGAAAATATGCAAAATCTTAACAATGCATGAAGCTCCTCGTTACGTTCCCCAAAGTCTTCCTCGTCGAAACAAAAAAAAACGTCGCGTTTATTTTTAATTAGTCGGGGAGAATCTTCAGACCGATACGAACTTAAGGTGCATGTAATTCCAACTCTGATGACATTATTATACCGTTGCATCACTGCGTTTTTCTCACTTTTACCCCCTCGGCGTGTTCTTCTTTTTTTCCAATTACTGTTTTATCTGGAATTCAAAGACTTCTCGCAATTAAAAGGACCCATTAAAAGCAGAAAGTTAATATTAAAAAATTGTTTAAAACCCCGAAACAAAGTTAAATATCGCTCATCTTTTTGTTTTACCTGGAATTCAAAGAGTTCTCGCAATTAAAAGGACCTATTAAAAGTAGAAAGTTAATATTAAAAAATTGTTTAAAACCCCGAAACCAAGTTAAATATCGCTCCTCTTTTTGTTTATATTGCGAAAAATGTTAATTTTTAAAAAGCACTCTATACAAGCAAATTAAGAAAAGATACTTTCGTCCCACCTTCCCGCGATCGATAAGATCGTCCTCATGAAAGGAGCGCATTCGAAACGTGAAAAAGCGAGAATTTTTTGCATCCAGCTCGCTAATGAGGGCAGAGCGCATCAGCGTCGTTTTGTAAGAGGCCGCGTTAAAGTCGAACAGAATGACCCCGTCGGCGTCTTCTCCGCGTCCCTTTCTCCCGCGGCGCATATCGCGCGGGGGGGGGGAAACTTACCAGACGCCCTCCGAAGGCTTCAATTACTCGGAGAGGGGCTCCCCCCCGCGCGCGCGCGGTAATTAATATCACGGACGAATGTGCGGCCTCCCGCGTACGTGGGATTTAATTAGAAATGCGCCGGGGAGAGATATCTGCCTCTCGTGAATGGCACAATGCCCGTGTAGGGGAGAGGGGATAATGCCGGCGCACGGATGGATGGAAAAGAGATGCGCGAGGAATGATATTGGGATTGTTTATCTTGATAAAGGCGGCTGCTTGGATTTTGCAATCGGCCGAGCCGAGCACGAACAGCGGCTGAGCGATGCACCGGGACGGTGAGTCGGTGCTGAGGAGATTTATGGCCTGTCTTTCGAGATGAGTGCTCCTGGTGTTTCATTAGGGATAATGTAAATGTGTATTGGCGATGGTTTACTTTTCTTTTTGCAGCGTGGAGAGATTATTGCCGTTATTGTGGAAGTTTTATTACTTTAAAGGTATTAGCGAGGTTCTCTTCTGCCATACTGTTGGATGGATTAATGCTGAAATATTAGAGCAAAAGAGCTTAGATTTATAATAGATTGAAAAGTGAAAAAGAATATACTTACTATAAGTGACGAGAAAGCTTGATTTAAAAAAGAAAATAACATTACCAAAAGACGATAAAACAAATACACCACTACATTGCCGTAAAATATTTTCACGCCTCGCCGTTCGACAAGCTTTTTGCGCAGCCCGACCGAAACTCAACGCGTAAACACGTAATCCAAAAGTTCCTTGCAACAATTTGTAACCCACCACCCGGCTAATGAATAGAGCCACAAAAGCCACGTAACTTACATTCGCCGCTGCGTTTACACCGAGAGCCCAATAAAAGCCCCGCACATTTGCACTCGGAGCGCTAAAACGTGACGCCATCAGCGCGTATACGAGCCCGAAACTCGCAGACAAAGCGCTCGGCGTCCGAATTAATACGGCCCCAATTACGGGAACTCGTCCCCCCCCCCCTTCATGAGCGGGGGCGCATAATCGCGCGAGAAAAAGATGCAGATCAGCTTTCGCGAGGCGGCCTCTGCGGGGCTCTCCTCCGCCGCTCGCTTCATTGATCTCCCCTTTTTTTTAACGCGCCGCGAAACTCGAGCGCGCTGCTGACGTAGGTCGCTTTTGCGGGGGTTCTTGTTTTCGTCAAGGTTTTGTCGGTCGGCCTGCCGCCCGGCGCGGTTCCTGCGAATGGCCGCGTCGTCGCCGGGATTTTCGCGATATTTTTTTTGTTTCGTTAGGGGGGGGTTTTTTGTTTTTATTTTACTTTCGCAGCGCGCGGTTCTCTTTGTGAAATTAACGGACGTGTAAAAAGCTTTACGAGGAAGTATCAAAGCGGCGAAGTTTTTTAAAAGTCGGTGCTCCAGTTTCGACGCTTTTATGATTATTAAGATTAAACAGAAGTTTTATTTCGAGACATTAGAATGAGATCAAAAAAAGAATGCTTTCGTACAGGCGGCAAAAGAGGAACGTATTCGGCTATATACAAATGCACCGAGAATCTTTTTCCTCTTGTGATTTTAATTAAAAGATGAGGTTTTTTCACGACGGAGACGAAACATTAACTAAAATTTACATAAATTTCCATCCGCTTCTCAGTCTCTAAATATATTTTAATCATATATTTACTTCAACCTATTCGATATTCAAATTAGATATTTAATTTAATTTTAAATTAATTATTAATTTAATAAAAACTTTAATTATAATCCATGTAAATGTACATTAAATTTCAAAACAAATTCTGAAATTTAATACAATTTACATTAATTTTAAT
>UCOM01004777.1:0-11183 GCA_900474385.1 Ormyrus pomaceus | reverse complement strand
GTACGAGTTTGAACTTACAATTTGCCAATCGAAACTGTTTCCCAAGTCTGTGTTTTGTAATTCATTTGTAACGTCCCTATAAATATTAAAAGAATTTCAATGTTATGAGAGAAATATTTTTTTATTAAAAGTATCTCAGTCTAACATAGAAAATATTTAGCGCGCGCGCAGCGCGCTTGGATGGTGCTAGTTAATTTAAAATTTCTAAATGCATCAGTTGTATCATTTTACGAAAAATTTTGGAATACTATTTTCAGCAGACAATAATTCCCAGAAACTCTGAAGATTAACGTAGATATGATTAATCTTACATTGAAGTTCTTTAATTCGTTTTCTCATTATTTAAATTTGTATTCACATTTTTCAACAGTTATACCTCGTGTATCTACTTTTCTCTCGCGCATACAATTGTCGTTATCTAGCAACAAAAATGATGGTAACGCACATCTTCCTCATCTCTTAATGCATGCAAGCTCTCTTAATCAAAGACAAAGCCAGATTTGCGCTTCAGTCGAAAAGCTTCGAAAGCTCCTCCAGCGGCGAGCCTCCAAACTACCTTCTCGACTCCCTACTATCGGACTATCGCTATCGCAATTAAGCTCAAGCTCTTCGCAGCAACTCCCCGGATAAAACAGTTCCCGTTGCCCCATCGCGCTTCTCTCCCACGCAGAGAGCAATCGATCGTGCGAAACGCGCGCGCTTCCGAAGGCGACCGGCGTCGCCTTGACGACGGACCGGCGCAGAAGCTCTGTGCGCGCGGCTTGCAGCCACCGAGCAGCGACTCTCGCCGAGAAGCTCGTCCGCCGTCCAAGTCCTGCCCGGGTTTTCCGCGCATCTCCGCCCACGAAAGTGTGTTGCTCTCGAGCGCCGGGAACAAAAAATTGGGTGCTTCAAGGGAGAAGAGTTCGGTGTTCAAGTGACGGAAGCGCGATGTGCGCCGGTTCTAGAGGCCAACGCCGGATTGCTGCTGCTGCTGCTGCTGCCGAGTCCTATTGATCCGGTGAGCGACGCCGCACCGCAGGAATCTCTGGACGGTGAGTTTTCCTGCCGGTTTTTTGGGGTTAGAGGGAAGCTTAGGGGCGTGGGATTGGAAGAGAGATCGGTGGTGTCTACCGGAGAAAGCTTTGTGTTACGAGCAACATCTATTCTGTTGCGGTTTTGTCGGCGGGCATCTAAATGTGGTCGAGGAAGTGTGATTGTAGGCTTTTTAAAGTGTAGGCTATTCTAGCACCTGTTCGGAAGCTAGTGCATAGAGGCGGAGCTTGCAGTCCGGTTGAAGTGCGATTGGATAGTTCCAGAATGTTAAGGATTGTAGCGGTACCCAAAGCTCCGCTACTTGTTTTTGTTTCTATATTACTTTAAAATTTTCGTATTGTTAACAATATAATAGATACTTTAACTACGCAAGTTTTCTTGGATAATAAAGTCGTATAGATAAAAAAAAAATCATAGGTTATTTTTGGTTTTTCTTTTGTGACGATGAGATTTAAATTTTGATAACGTATCAAATATAAAAAATCTTGGAAAATTATAAATTCGTTTTACAATGATCTTTATTATTTAAGTATTTTAAAAATTGTGAATTCAATAAAATGGTTATGTAAATTTAAAGAAACAAAAATAATATTCAAACAATAATGCTTTGTTATTATGCAATCACTGATTTCTATTTTACATTATGTTAAATCAAATATACATGGCACAGTGACTCTTACGAAGAACCAGTTTTTCATTTGTGCAACGATTTGCAATTTTTTTATAAACAGTCTACTTTCCATTTTGGTTGGTTCTGAAGATTCTTTAAAAATGTATGGGGTTATAGTTAGTCAAGCTTATATGCAGTTTGCAGATCGATATCCTTAAAGGTTATGTATCCACATTTTGCACTATATACGCAAAATTCTTTGTCCTAAACAGAGGACATCCTAAACAAAATTTAATTTAAAATTTAACTGAAATTTGTTATTTATTAAAAAGTATATGAAATATATGTGATATTTGTAGACGAACAATCAATTTACTTTATATACGATCAAACTTGTGGTTTATATATTGTTTCACTCGCATAAAAGAATAATTGATGATTCTTTAATAAAAAATGAAAATCAGTAAACTATAATAGTATCAATAAGCAATGTACATATTTATTTTCTTTCTTCGATAAACTTAATAAAAGTTTATTCTTGCAATTAATCATTCCAGTATCATAAAATATTCACTAAACTGCTAACTAAAATGTCAAACAACCATTTTAATTAACTAAATACTATCATTTTTTATTAACTGAAAAATAATAAAAACAACAATCCTTTCCACTCTTAAAATTCAATAAAAAAGAGTTAATTAATAATTGCAGAATAAAACTTTAACTTCGCTAAACTAAACAACTAACTAAGCAAGCATCTCAATCACCTACCTACCCCCATTCCCAAGCAGTCAACCGGTCTCCTAATTAAAAAAGCACTCTCCCACAACTCCATTCGATCACGCACATCTCGCAAGCTTAAGCGCCATAAATCTCGAAGGCGTTGAGTCAATGTGGGCGCTTAAGTCCGGGGAAGAAGAAGCCCCGGCGCTTAATTGAGCGCATCCCGACAGTTTTGCACCGTGCTATTAACGGAAATCGAAGATCGCCGGGCAATAAGTCGTGCGTGCATCGCTCAAGTCAATTGTCTCGGCTGTTCCCATAGGACCGTAACGTTGCCGGAGAGATGGAACGAAGGGAAGGGGAAGGGAAGCTGGGGAAGGAAATGGATGCGTTATGAGAAAATGAGGAAGTCGTACGACTGACTCGGATGTCGAGGCGTTAGAGGCATTAGGGATAATGCGCGGAGAATGGAATGAAAGGTTTTGATCAGTGGATGAAAGAGTTTGTGTTTTGTCAAGATTTTAAATTAAAGAAAGAAAAATTAATAAGATTTTACTTTTACTTTACAAGTACTGTAGCCTAAATTTTAATGCGTGCATCGTGTGAATTAATTTTTTTTGAATACTTATCTTTAATTTTTTAGGACTAGGAGAGACAATTTGTTAGTATAAAAAAGATAAAACATTTTAATTAAAAGCAAGTTTGTGTACAGTAAATTTTGACAAAGAACTAGTCTCCCTTTAATTTTATACACTTTTACACAATATCTTACATAAGCTTTCTTTTTCTTACTGCGAATATTTATTTGCATCACCGACACAATTCCTAAGCTACTTAACTAAAGAAATCTGGAAAATTAAAACTTTAACCATCATTTTCAAAGTACAACGACAGACACAAAGAGTCGCCTTGCAGCAAAAACGAAAGGAACAATCGCGGAGTCAGGTAAGGGAGCTGCAAGAGGTAAACGCTTGTATTGTCGAGGGGGGGGGGGGGGGGGTCGACGTTTGTCGTTTGAAAACCCTAAAGAATCTTCCGTACGTGGACTGTGCACGCATTATGAATGCGCATGATCCTTTTGTTATTGGAGAAAGCTTTTCGGTCATGTCGGATGACAAAGCGTCAAAGCTGTGCTGTTGTTTTTTGCATTAAGGGATGTAGGGGCGGGTACCTTTTATGGTAACAAAAGATGTATCATTCGTGAGAGCAATGCGTGAAATTTCACGTGAAAACTTAGGCTTTCTTCCCTGGTAGAAAATAAAGCAGTTGGGCTGATTAATGTGTATTTTAAATGGAGCGATTTATAGCTAAAATTGATGTCTAAATTAAATAAAAACAATTGGAAAATCATTTTAAAAGATAAAATATCATTACACTGAAATATTCATGAGCAAACATATTTAATTATATGAGAATGACAAAAAATATTAGCAATTTGTCGTTTTCAATTACAAAACAAGCTAAGAATTGGTTAAAAACTGCTTAACAGTTCTACCAAGGTGTTGGTTAAAATATTAAGCACTACCTAATTTTTTTAAGCTAATTATTAGATTTTCTAATTCCTGGCTAAGCACCTGTTAGTAAGCAGTGCGGTAGTGCTGAAGGCTAAAGTTACCCTCTGTAGGTAAAATTAACCTCTTAAAACTATTTTTTTAAATAATAAAAACTTATTTATTAATTTATTTATTAAAAACTGCTTAAGATTTCTACCAGGGTTGGTTTTCTTTTATTTACCTGTACGGATTTATAAATGAAAGGCAATATAAAATAAATAAATAAATAAAATTGTGGAGGCAAAGAAGATCTTAATATACTAATTTTTATTACAAACCCTAAATTTTTATTCAAGTAAAAATATATGACGAAAGTAACGATAATTGCAAACTGACTGAGAATAGGTAAGCCTGTATATAGGTCTATATAGGTTTTTACTCCAATTTCCTAAATGTCATGCGCGTCACTTTAACTATGTCATGGATCCAAACCTGACATTTGATAGCATTGTGCATTGATAGCCAGTCAGGTAAAACATCAAAGGAAAATTCAGAAAATAGACACACTTAAGAGTGTAAAAAAAAATCCTCAAGTGCATCACTCGTATATTATTATTGTTGATTTCGCCATTAAAAAAATTAAATAATGATTATTACTTGAGTATGAATTTTTCCTTTATTATAAAATGCAGTTACTCTAGCAGCGCGAATAAATAAATAACCACGAATGAAAAACGTAATTTTCTAACGTAAAGCGTACATTTCCATTAAATACATCACTTGCACCAAGGCGAAACTCAATTTTTCCGAAAAACTACACCAAGTATACACCTCGAAGGTGCCTAGCAAGCAGACGACGAGCCCTTCGGCCATTCGAGCACCGCAGCCAAGCGCCACCGAGCGTAACCATTCTCTCTTGGAGCTTACGTGCAAGCGACGACTAATGCAACTCTCGAGCGTAATAACGTCGGCGCTTTTCGGATTTTTGCGGCTGCGGCCTTACCCGCGTGCTCGCATTGTTTCGCTAAGCTCGTTCTTCTTGCCTGCGTGTCGTTTTCGTAATTGCCGTCGGCACGCCTGCGGCATGTTTTTCCGAAGGTTGAGAGTTTTTGCAGAGGTTTGCCGAGGGAGTTTAGAAGGGTCACCTGGCCTTGGTGAGAAGTCGTTGCTAGGATGATTGCGGGGAAGGTGCTGGTTTTATGCCTGATTCTTGCGAGTTCCCACACGTTTTTATATTTGTTGAAAAGTATTGTTTATCGAAGAATTCGTTTGCTGGATTGTCGTAGAATTGATTAGTTTTGTAGAAAGAGATAACGAAGTTATTAATTCAATTTCAAGTGCGGATAAATGTTTGCTCGTTGAAAATGCATTTTTAACCTTTTTCTAATTTCAAACACTCTATAAATCAATAAATATTTCAACATCTTATTTTTGTAATTCAAGAGCACATTCATCGTATATTTATACTACTATTTTATATTTTGTCATGTCATTAAAATTTAATGTTAATATTCCTCATTTTTTCAACGTCATTACAAGAATATTCCACGCACTTGTATAAACTTATGGAAAGAAATTTTCCTATTTGCTATTCTTAACTCGCAAAAACAATCCATTGTGAGTGCATTCGTAAGCTTCATCAATCCTAAACAAATAATAATTCTACGTAGATTTTCGCACATTCCTAAAGCCCCTCCCGCCGAAACTTACGAAATTTATTAACGAAATTTGCCATAAAACACACAGCCTCTCTCGGCAACTAATTTGCATCTTGCAAAAGGCACTTGAACTTTCGCGCAGGCGCGCATTCGATATCGTCTGTGTCGTCGCGACCTTTCGCGCGGGGAATTCATGAATTGAATCGCGCGGATGCATCGTGAAAGCAGTGCCTTCGCCGAGAGATGCTAATTGAGCCTCGACTTATTGGGAAACCGCGGCGAACAAGCGGAGTGGCTCGAATTATCCTGTCGACGCGCGATTCAGATCAAAGAGGCGGATTAGGCGATGATGAGCAGCTTTTTTCACGAGGATTACCACACTAATGCATAATTGGACGGAGTCGAAGAGAATATAGGCGGACAGGAGTGACGGGAGCGAAACCGTTAGCGACTTCTTTCAGGTGTTAATTGTGCGTGAAGAAAGCTGATTTTGATATTTTGCTTGACGAGGTTGGGAAAATTGCGTCTTTCGAAGAAACTGAGTGGAAGAAGATGGAACGAATCGGAGATAATTTTAACAAATTGCTGCGGTTCTTGGAAGAACTACTTCTTTTCCTTTCTATAAGGATTATTAAGCTTAAATTTTCTTTGTAAATACATTAAAAAATCAAGCAATTTTTCTTGACTTAAACGAGAAAATGGCACTGACTTGTGTTGTTTGAAGTTAAATGGCGATCTCTGATGAATATATAAATTTATTCGTTGCACTTGAATACTTTATATGTATACATCTTTAGGAAAATAAGATGATGAAGCGGAACCAATTAGCACATTCGTGTCATTTAATTAACATCGACATAAAACTTTATCAGCAGAGTTGGTTCTTCTGGTTGTACGTTAGTATCACCTGGATATGCTGTTAATTTTTATGAATATATAGTTTTCTAAAATTTTACGAGTTCACCGAGCATAAAAAACTAATAAAAATCAATCTAATCATTTAAAAGAGCTAATTAATTATAAATAACGGCTATCACGTCATTTTGAAAGCAAAATTTTACTCCTGGAATATAAAAAGTTCAAGATATGCAAACATAAATCAACAAACGCGAGTGACTATATCAATCACAATTTATTAGTTCCAAACGTTACTTATATACGATTAAAGTAAGTATAGATACGTCCTTGTGACTAGGGTGCCACATTGACCCAGTTCAAACAATTTCAAAATACAGCAGACACAGTAAGAAACTTCGAAAAGAGAAAATTCGAAGAAAGCAAGAAACACATAGAGATGAAAAATGCGTAAAGATAAACAATCTTTAAGGGAAAGGATTATACCTGGTGCTTATTTTTTCAAGCCGCAGACTTTGCTTTATGCTCGGGAATATCAGCGTCAGCTTTAACGACTTGTTAAAAGCGACTTACAACCACACATACATACCATCTGCGATTGAAGATTTTCGGCAGAGAAAATACTATAGATTTAAATTTTACTTTAACCGTTAATGAATATTCATTTTTTTAATAAAAAGCTTTCAGAATTTCTATTTCAGAAAAGACGACAAACGAAACCTTACCAAAAATAATTTACTAAAAGTGAAATAAATGCAAAATAAACTTTCAATGATTGAAAAATAATCGTAATTTCTAAAATTAAAAAAAAAAAAAAAAATAACCAAATACAAAAGGTCATATGTCCCCATGAGAACACATATAACTCTTTCATTACAGTCGCGAGTTAACAAGTGCGTTCGCAGCCTCGGCAGCGACTTCGTAACCTCGGGGGATTCTCTTTCTCTAAATATTTATAACGGCTTTGAACCCGGCTGAACTCTCGCAGCTGATCTGCGGCTGCACAATATGCGCAACCCGTGCCAGCAGCGAGAGGTGCATCGCCGGGATTTCACGTGTTGCATTATGAAGACTTGAGCCTGCATTTTACCCGAGCTGCGCAGCGGTCAACTATATCTTCATGACTTTATTGCGCGCTAAGAGATTGCTTCCTGCGTCTAAAGGAGTTTAAAAGCAAATTTTTTTATATAATAGCAATTGAAATGTTTGCATTTGGTAAAAAGGTTTAGGAAACGGTATTGTTTATTATTATTAAGAAATTTAATTAGATAAAAAATTAATTATAAATATTATAATTTTTTGGATTTCATATTTATAAGAAATGTTAACAATATTAAATAGATTAAAATGATTGCTGCTTTCTATGAGAAAAAAAATTATTTTTCTTTGGTTACACGTCCTCGATAAGTTATCGAACTTTGTATACACGACCTAGTACCTCTTAACAACATATAAGAATTACCCTTGATACTTATAAGTTAGTCTTATAATTAAGTCAGTGCGCGCAATATTTATCACTAAACAGTTTCTTTTATTATCACCACTTGCATAATTTTAATTCCTAATATTGTAAAAATTCAAACAAACTTATACATTTATTGAAATAAGTTTACTTCCAGGGCCATTAAAATTGAAATGCAAAACAAATAGCAATCTTCATAATAAAAACCGAATTTTAACAATCTTTTCATCAAAGCTCTGAATAAAAGGACGCTTGAACCGTCTTCATCAGCACCTCTCAGGCAAGCATCGACACAATGCTCTTGATTGCCCCACTAAGCATCTATTCTAATTACAGCTGCTCACAAAGAGCTGAAACGGCGCTGATTAGAGCATTTCTTAATTCAGGACCCATCCGGCGCCGGGAGAACGTTTCGCGCTTACATACTTTTATACTCCACTTGCTACTGATGTCACTCGTCGTACTCCAATTAGTACCGAGAAAGAGACACTGCGGAGGCGTTCGTGCGCAAATTCATCGCCACCGCTGCGTGCTCTTAATATAGAAGAGTGACCGGGAGCGACCTGTTCTTTTGACTAGTTTTTGCGATCGAGGTACTTTTCGAGGAAGGTATTCTGTTATTGTTGCGGTGGAGTTTGTCTTTGTTCGGCGGAGAGTTGCTTTTTTCAATTGGACTTTTCATTCTTGTTTTGAAAGATATTGCTTGGCCCTACTGTTTATAATTAGTATAAATAGTAGAATTTCGAGAATTGGCTTGACATTTTTAGCCACTATTCCTCTAGAAATATTAATTTTTAACAAGTTCCTTTGGGCAACTGAAAAATAAAATATTAAAAATATGCAGACTTAGAATGTGATAGATCTCCTTTTAGAATGTCACATTCATTTTCTTTTATGCAAATGCAGTTTCTTTATTCATTTTTTGCCTAGAAGTCAGTAAAAAGGCAAGAGTAGCTGTCACTTGCTTTTGCGGAATATGACACAACGGTGCTTCTCTTTTTTTCTCTATTACCTTTTATTTCTCGATGACCGAGACGCCATTCGTCATTGTCAACCAATTAGTAGAATTTCTTCTATCGCTTCATATCATTATTACTAGAATTGGAATGTCACTGCTCGTCTATCGCTGATTTTTATCTAGATAGAAATTAATTTAAAAACGTACACATAAAGTTTGATAAAATAATGGAAGAACATGTTCTACACCATTGATAGCTGCTTTCTCAAAATCATTATTAACAAATGTTTTACCACTGCTTACAACAAGCCAATTTAATTTAATTAGATTAGATTGTTAATTATTAAATCACACACTACTAAATATTCCTAATGCTAACTGCAAAAATGCACGTACTGAAATCATAACTCTCGTATACATCTGTGATTATACTTCACTTCACAAACAACCGCGCCCCATTATCAAAACACACCTTGTCCACTCCCAATCCATCCTCTTTTCCAACCACTCATTACCCAGCATCAATCGCAGCCCGAACGGGCTAAAAAATCTTCATCTCACCTAATCCCCCACACCCATCAAGTAAATCTGCATACGCAAAAACCGATCACTCTTCCTCCGCAGATGCCAATTACAGGCTATCGGCAACGACGCCACTCTTATTAATTCGTTTATAACCACACGGTGCACCAGCCCTCGACTCGAAACGCGATAAAATCGATACGCGCACAGCTAAGCTCTCATCGGCAACAGCTGTCAGTTCTCCGGGAGCGTTTAGTGGCGTCCTGATTAGGGTTGCTTCACAGCAGGATTCAAGGGCGCGCCTAGCGTGACAAAAAAGCATTTTTCAATGAAGCGCGTTTTATGATGAGCATCACTCGTTGGGGAAAGTTTGTTAAATCTGCACTGTTGGCTTGAAGTTTCGAAAAAGGAGAATTCCGGACGTTTTGCGTGCAACGCAGAAAAGTGTATTTAAAGCTTTTGGGCAGCTTATTCAGTGGATTTTCAACCTTTTCATTGATTTAGTCAATAATAATATGAACTAGAATTTGCTTTTCTACTTGGCAGCTTCTTTTCAAACTATTCTTTTCAATCTATTCATTTGTGTTAAACTACATTTTGATAAAACAAGCATGAGGGCTTTCTTTTCACTTGTCAATGTGAAAAATTTGTTTATAAACTTTTTAAAATTATTGCAATTAAACACAGTTTACTCAGGATTCTATTAAGGATTGAATATAGCGTATAATATAATAACGTATTTTCTTCAGGAAATAAACAGCTAAAATATTTGCAGCTTTTGAACAGGTCGAAAGACTAATGGACTCTCTGTAAATTTCAAAATCCCCATCAACACATTGTAACTGAAAGGGAAAAAAGATGAAAGCAAGAAAAAGCCTCAGCTTTTTGCTTGCAGGACTCGCGCATCCGGCGTCACCGCGCACGCAAAGGCACGCCCGCGCCGTAAACGATCTTCAAATGACTCCCGCTGCGTGAAAAGCTGGGCTTTCGATTTCAGGAGGAACGCGATATCGCGTGCGGTTCTTCTATCGGGTGACCGGCCGTGCGTTCCTAATTGCGGCTTCCTTCGCGCGCTTCTTGTTCTTTAATAGGAAAGTTATATGATTAGCGGAATTCCTGAGGGCATTCGATCGGATTCGGTTGCGTAAGTCGTTCGTTCTGCTGGATGCGCGCGTCTAATTAGCATGAGGTGTGGTAATGAGGACTCGCGAGGTGTCTGCTTATTAATGAATCTCGCGCTAGCTGAATAATGATGGCGAGGATTACGCGGTAAAAAAAGGTTGGATTTAATTAGGGTGGAGTAACAGCTTATTAGGGCTTTTATTTAACAGATTTTAAGTAGAATATTTAGTAGGTATGATTTATTTCTGGGTGGACATGGGGAATCCAGGTGCGATTACTAATTTTTTACTATTTTTGAAGAAACAATCGATTGTGATCATTAAAACGGTATTTACAATTCCTGAAATACTTTCTCTATTATTATATTTTGGCGTAATCTTTACTTTGTAGTCCTCATTAAAATGCAAAGCAACCTTCGAATTTTTTAAATTAAATTTTCGTATTATCCCACAAATGTTAGAAATTTCTTTTGTCAAAGTTTTCACATTTCTTCACTTCAGCTAAACGCCATCTTCTTGCGGTACAAAAGAAAAAAAAACATAAGAGAAAATAAACATAAGAGAAACGAAACGACACATAAATCGTTTTAAAATAACTAAGTCGATCAGTTGCTTTATTTTTCTCTAAGTAAACTGTTTCAATCAAAAAACCGCTGCCAAGTCATTGGCAGTTAGCTTCCTCCTAACTAATTTATTGTTCCATTATTATCTCGTTTTTATTATTAATTTATTTTCATATGTCCATT
>UCOM01004776.1:0-11220 GCA_900474385.1 Ormyrus pomaceus | reverse complement strand
TACGCTCCCGAGGACCTGATTCCCCAGCTTTTCAAAAACCTGACGGACTGCAGCATATTTCCACTTCGGCTGCTTGCCATACGGTTCCTCAGCCGAACTGCTGATCGCTCATCCTCCGAGCTGGAATCGTAACTTAGACTGCTTTGCTGTCTCCTCACAGACGCTACATCATCTTCGCTATCTAAGCTATATTTTCTCCTATTGTTTCTCGATTTTATTTTACTCCTCGCAGGCACAACTATGCTCTCACAATCGCTCTCTAAACTGCTAATTCGCTTTGAAAAATTTAAATTACGCCTCGCATCTAAATTCGGCCTAACGCTATTTTTAACAACCGTCGGATTCGCGCGCTTTATATTCTCGTTTCGAACTAACCTTTCCCGCTCATTATTCGCATTTTTGACTTTAAACTCTCGGCGCGCCGCTCCGTCCGCGCGTTTCGCATCTCTTTCTTTATCTTTTCGCACGGGCGAAACATCCTTCTCGTTGGTTTTCCATCGAGAATTCTGTTTTGCCGTTCTCTTATCAGATTTGGTTGGCACCCGCTGCTAATCCTCGAAATCTGTCGCCAATTCTGCTTCTAAGTCCTCTATTAAACGCGACCCTCCCACATATCTTTCTCTAGGCGCTACTTCCCGAAGATTCTCAATTCTCTCGTCGTATGCTCGCTCTTCAAAATCAACTCGGCTCTCCTCGGTTTAGCGCGAACTGGCGCTAGAAGCCGAGCGAATAGCATCTACATCCTCGGGTGGAGTATACCATTGTTGCCTCGGGTCCATCTGCGTTCCTCGGCGCGCCGTCTGGCTATCAGCTGGTAACTGGCGGTGCACTGGCGTTTGACTCGGCACGAGAGACGGTCCGCTTGGCTGCTGCGTATTTACTGGCGGAAAACCGACGCCTCGCACACACCTGGCAGAGTAATACTCCCATGCCGCGGGATTCTGTAGCCAATAATTAGAAATATTCTCATCGAAAATAATGCGCGGGGTGTTTTGCGTTCCCTGTCTCCACTGCTCCGACTGGGTCACAAAAAGTCTTCCTGCGACTGCGATTGTAGGCCTCGTACCCGATAACGTTGTTGTAACTGTTGCAGTCGTTAACGTTGCAGTTGGAGTTACAATCACTGGCGGTTCGTAGACGTCTGCATGAACTTCATGAATCTGCACGCTCCGTTCCTTACTCTCTCTGACTCGCGACGGCTCCTCCTCTTGACGCGAAGTCGTGGCAGCTGGCTGTGCCGCGCCCTTTTGCTTGCGCGCGTTCTTTTTTCGCTTTCTCGGCGATTCGAGCCCTAATTCCTCAGGCGCTAATCCGCTTGCAAAGCCCTCAGGTACCCTTCCAGTCTCGAGGGTCCAATCGTACCAGGGAATTCCCTGGTTGTCAGGTTCCGCCTCGGACATCATTGCACGCAGCAATCTGTCGCGCAAGACAAAATCAGAGCCCAACGTGTTTAGGCCTCTCCGTTTGCGGTCCTCCACGATAATGTCGATTGTCGGTCGCATCGCCGCCTCATTATCCCCCATTTTCCTATTTTCGCTCGCTTTTTCCGCGCAAAAATGATGAGAGTATCTGATTCCAATTCGTTCACACACACTCTCCCGCTCGCTCGTTTTTTTCCGCGCAAAAAGAATGAGAGTGTGAGATTCCAATTCGTTCACACACACTCTCCCGCTCGCTCAAAATTGACACAAATTCGGATAAATATGTGTGCTTACACTTTGTTCGCACACATACGCACGCACGCTAATTTAATTTCGGCACGAAGAAATAATTTTTAAATTTCAAATTTAATGTAAAAATAATAATTCGCGCGATAAATAATTCTCGGAGCCAGCGCTTTATTATTTCTCTCGAGCGCACCAAATTCTCTTTTATTCAGCACCGAAAAACATTTCTCGAAAACCTTCGAGGCGCTCGCGGGATTCTCGGAACTCGGCTCGCTCTTTGTTTACGTTTCGGCTCGCGTAACGGCTTCCGAACGCAACATCAACGCAACACACGAATTTCTTTCTAATCCAACTCTCATACACTCTTTCCGCGAACTCTTTCTCGACCGACTCACTTCTACGAATTTCCGAATTTCCGAAAGATTTTTTCGCTCACATGCGCGCAACCGTTTTCTTTCTTCTAACACCTCTCCTCTTTGTCGCTACTCACTAACTGTTGATTTTCTCGGAAACGCGAATTTCTTTCTTGGCGTAACTATTTTTCGCGACGTTCAGCAAGAAATCCCCACAAAGTATGCCATTTTGTGACGTTTTTTTTTTATTGAAATAAAATAAAACAGATTATTTTAGATTTTTCCCGTACAACGGGCACAAACAATTTATTTCTTATACTTTTTACAATACACTCGCCCTAGGATTTCGTCTCTCAAAAGGGAGTTCCGCCGAACTCTCTTTGCCAGGACAACAAGAATTTTTAACCGCGAAAAACTACAATTAATCCGCTCATACAACGCTCGCTTTTTAGGCTTGACTCCGCTGTCAAGCTCGGCGCAATTTCTCTCACACACACGCGCTCGCACAAGCAAATTCGCGTTTGCTCTTTAGGCCTGACTCCACTGTCAAGCACGCTTTTATCTCAATCACGCTCGCACTCTAAACGAGCGATATTCACGACGCGCGCAAAATCTAGAAGTTCTCGCAGTCGTGCGACAATGTCTCTCACATGCAACGCTTTGAATCTAAATTCGCGGACGCGCGCTAACTTTTTTCTCCGCTTTCTCTCTCGGATACTATTCGGCTCGCCTGCCGTCGTGCGCGCTTGCTCGATACATAAAATCGTTGAGAAATCGCGGAACGCAATTAGTAACTGGGTCCTACCGTTGACCAGTTGACAAAACACTAGGTCCCTACTCTCTCTCTCTCTCTTTTTTTAGAGCCAGGGAGCTACGAAAACGTCTTTGATACTCATTGCCTAGCCGGTACACATTCGAACAGGAGCCGTTGGCTGTCATATTGTTGCCAATTCCACACCTCACCAAGGCACAACGAGGCATTTTTCCTCTGAGGCAAATTGAGATTCTAATTGACACTGGGCTCAATCACACTGGTCCGCTGATGCAGTTCTCCTGATGAAGGCTACTTACGACCCCACGGATCATACTGCTTCTTAACACCGTCACCGCAGTTTCCCAACAGCTACTTTTAACTTGTGAGTGAGAGTGAGAGTTTAGTGAGCGAAAAACAAAATTGAAAATTGCATTTAAATATTTACATATTCAAATCGACGGTCCGGTATAATGTAAATAGTAGCGATGCGTAAATATTTAGTCTTATACTGCTGTTGGTAAATAGTACTATTATTGTGAGTGTAAAACCATGAATGTACTCGTTGACAGTCTTTAAAAGGCCTGCGCTTCAAAGCATATTTTATTTTATTTTATATTTAGTATTTTATTTTACGTTTAGTTTTACTATTTACATTTTAAATTTTTCTTTACACAATTGACTTATGTTTCACCGAGTCTATTTTATTAACTCATGCGGATTATTTTATTAACATGCGAAGCTGCGCACATTGTAAAAAGTGAATAGCATACTCCAAAATCACCTGTGTTGGATGTCACCGATCTTTGCATAAAAGCTGCGTTGAACGATTCCTAGGTAGCTGTAAGGCGCTTGATTGCTGCGTAACTTCTTGCGATCCAACTATTACTTCAGCCTCTTCGTCAAATAGCATTAGGCCCTCTCGCTCGCAAGACCTCTCTACGCAATCTCGTGCATCTATTTTCGACTCTGCTCGCGGTATAGATCAGAATCAAACTCTGCCGGACATCTCGCTCGACTCGTCTACGCTTAATTCGGGCTGTAATATTGCTCTAATTAATTCACCACTGAAAGGTCGTATGCCTACTCCAGTAATGAGTTCCGACTCCGAAAAGCACGGGCTGACAGACTGGGACTCGCTCTCAGAATCGCAGCAGAGATGCCAGATCTTTGAAACACTTAACGTGCTTGTTACTCAACAGACTTTGTTCAATAAAAAACTCGAAAACCACGACCAGCGTATCTCCGCGTTAGAAGCTAAAACACATAATATCTCTAAGGAAATCGCGCAGATTAAGGAGTTGCATACAGGATCTCCTAGCACGGAAATTAAGGTCAACGGGATTCCCCGAACTAACACGCTCAATTTAAAAGACCTCACAAAGAAGATGCTCGAGGTATTAGAACTTCAATCATTAAATAATGATGTTCTTAGCGTCCGGGAAATCAAACAACGCAACTCAGATAAGGTTAAATCTGCGCCTACCAGTGTGACCGATTCCGATCCCTCGAAGATCTCGCGGTTTTCCTACATTATAGAATTTAAATCGCAAGCTGTTCAACAGCATGTGCTGCAGGCTCGACGTCGTCGCGGGACTCTCAAATACAGCGATATAGTGCAAGGCGGACCGACATCTATAATCACTTTATTCGAGATGCTCTCACCAGCTGCTCATGAACTGCGCTTTTTGGCCAAGGAAGAAGCTACTGCTATGGATTATAAAAAATTTTGGGTATCAAAAGGTTCGATATTTGCGCAAAAGACGGACAACTCGGATGTGATTGCTATCACTACCTTGAGTGATTTAAATTTAATTGAATGAGGGCGCGTTGAGCCGTGCAATCGGAATATATCTACTCTTCGCCGATCTGTCCGCCTTGCTCAATTAAATGCCAACTCACTGCGTGATCATTATGAACAAATCCAGGATTTGTTAGTCAGCAAGGGAATTGATATTGTATCTGTCTGTGAATCTTGGCTCACACCGGATGTCGATGACAGAGTTATCCATATTGAAGGATACAATATTGCCCGTAATGACCGAGCGTTAATTCCCACTGCTATTAATTCGCGCAGAGCGTTTGTTCAGGGCGGAGGAGTTTTAGTTTATATCCACAGTGATATTAAATTTAAACTCTTACTAGAGTCAAAAATCAAAACCATTAACGAGACAGAGTTTATTATTTTGGACTGCGCGTTTGATAAGGATGATCACATTTTACTCGCCTCAGTTTATCGCAGACCTAAAGGTAATTTATTAACATCATTTTTTTCAAACGCTCCAGCTTTTTACTCATCGTTTCTCTAACATCATCGTTTTGGGTGATTTTAATTCTGATATGCTTGGATCCACTTACTACACCCAGCATCTTAATTCGCTCCTGTTAGAAAATGGTTTGCATGCTGTACCCTTTTTGGCGACACATCACACTGAAAATTCCGATACATGGCTCGACTTAATTATTACCGACACGCCTGACAACATCGTATCTACCGAACAATCTGCGGCCTCATTCATCTGTGGGCACGATTATTTGATTGTCGACTATAAAACTAGGAAAAAGGTTTCATCTGTTGAAATTAGCCGTCAGAGAGACTTCAGAAATTTTGCACCAAATAGATTCTCATCTGATCTTCGGAACAGCATCGCATCCACCGAATATTCACAGCTTCGTGATATTGACGTAAACGGCATGCTGCAACTCTTTCAACGAACATCTGTTACTCTTTTTTTTTAACTGAGATCTTTATTGATTAGATATTTACATTATGTACATAAAGGTTCAATAAAACATGAAAAAAAGACCTAATACAATATTCATTCTAATCCTACTGTCTACCTCGCATGGTTAGTTTATGTGTAGCATTTAGTGGACGGTGTTTTTGTTATTCATATAATTTTAAGTGTGTAATACATTTTTGTATAAACAATCTTATATCTAAAGTAGAAAAATAAAAAATACAAAAAAAACTACTTAAATTTAATAATGTGTCATTGATTTTACTTTATGTATATATAAATAAAAAGGTTTGTATTTCAATTAATGTGTAATGTTGAAAATGCATATATTCATGTTATCTAACTTGCTGTGCTCTTCGCTGATTTTGAATTCTATGCTGTTTTCTTCTTTCTTTTAGTTTCGCTATGTGCGGATCTTCCTGCTTTAACCATCATATTTTGCGGTCTAATCGAGAGAAGTTTAAGAAGTCCTTCCTTGGAATAGCTGTAGAGTATATTAACTTTACGTTTAGAATTTCGTTATTTATCTTGAAACGAATAGCTTTATCAGCTCTATTTCTTGGTGCATGATAGATTAGCGGTATATTTTCGCTGTTTTAGATTAGGCCCTGTTGGTCTAGGTATAAAAATGCTTGAGGTGGTAAGTATCCCGTTTCCAGAGATTTATTATAATATTCTATGTGTCTATTGTAGATTTTATTTATATATGGGTGGTCTATATTTTTAGTGTTTAAGTAGAAATTTCTTATCAGGTCGATCCAAAAGTTATCTATTCGGGGGATGTCCGCTTCATTATATATGTGTAGATTTTTAATGTATTTTTTATAATCTGATTCGGATGTTCTGCTTTTCCCGATGCATTTTCTTAAGCACATTCTTTCAAATTTTCTGATTTTTTCTACTTGGGACGCACTAATATTAAACCATATCGGTGCTGCGTACGTGATAATAGGTCGAATCAGTAGCATGTAGCATATAATTTTAGCTTTTGATTGCAGGTGTTTATTATAGAATATTTTTTGGTTTGCGTGAAAAGCTTTTCTTGCTTTATTCAGCTGATTATCGATATGCGAGTTTAATCTAAATAAATTATCTAGATATACACCAAGATACTTAACATTATTTACAGTTGGTATTTTCTCTGTAGTATCGTTATTTCTAATTTTGATTTGGAACTCTCTCCAGTTTCTATCGCTTTTTTTTAGATTATCCCTCGGTGGCCTGAATAAGATTGATTCACATTTGTTGAGATTGATCTTCAATTTCCATATTAAATAGTAGTCGTTAATCTTATTTACTAAATCTTCCAATTTCTTTTCTATATTTTTGATATTTTTCCCTGTGACGTAAACGATCAAATCATCGGCGAAGGCAATATAAAGCAAAATATCTATGGTCCCCATAGATTTTTTGCTTTCTTTTGTATTGAGTTCGAATAGATTGAGTACGTCGCTGTTGTATATGTTGAACAGAATAGGAGCGTTTATTGTTCCTTGTTGTAACCCATTTAAAATAAAAAAATTCTTGTGAATCTATTCCATTGCAGTTTGTTAGTTGTATCTTCCTGCTGCATAACATATTTTTTATAATTTTTAAGATGTACAAGGGTAATCCTTTTTTATATAATTTGTAGATTAATCCTTCTATCCAAACGGTGTCGAAGGCTTTCTCTAGATCTATTAAGGTTGCTCCGACTAATTGCCTGTTATTTAGAGCTGCACATATATCGTCTGTTAGTTTTGTAATCGCATGAGTTGTGGATAGGTCTTGCTGGAATCCGTATTGGTTTGGCGGAATGATCTTATTTTTTTTACAAAATGTTTTCAGCGATATATTTAATAAAATTTCAAACATTTTGCTTATGTTTGGCATGAGGCTGATTGGTTGGTAGTTCGTCGGATTTTTTGGATCTTTGCCTTTTTTCCTAATGGGAATTACTTTCGCTTTTTTCCAATTTATTGGATAGTATCCTATATTTATGCAATTATTGAAGATTGTTGCATAAGCCTTAATAATACTTAGCGGTAAGTGTTTTAATACTATGTTAGGGATACTATCGAATCCCGAAGAAGTCTTATTATTTAGGCAGTTGAAATATTTAGCTAACATGTTGGTGTTAGTGAAACTTGGTATTTCTTCGACATTTATGGTGTTTGGGTTGTCTGCCGGGTTATTGTCTGTAAATTGTTGTATCGTATATTTGAAATCCTCATCTATTCTGTGTTGTATTCCTACGTTGGTTTCTATTATTATTTTGTGCAGTCTGCATTGCTCTGTTTTAACCTGATACTCTCCTACTTTGCTTAGTCGTTTTCCTATAATGTTCAATTTGTGTTTCTCGTCTTTGACAATGTAGTCGTTATCTTTCTTTGTTAATTTATTTATGTCTATGTTGCATTCGCGCAAGTCTTCGGAGTCGCTCGATACTATCAGTTCGTCAATCTTTATTCGATCTCTGCTTCTTAATATCGAGTTTATTTTTGGAAAGAGAGTAACTTTGTGTAGGTGCTCAATTTTTTTATTCACGTATTTATTAACGCTATTATTTTTCTTAAATTTTGGAATGTTTTCTTTTATGCTATTTATAATGACTTCATCTAATTCAAATAAATATTGGTCTATTTCTTCCTTGTTTAAATTCTTATTCGTCGGGATCGAATTACCGTATTTTTTGTCGGTTTCCTTTGTAAATTTTTCCCAGTTCGTCCTTTTGTAGTTATATGCATATTTTTCTATGATAGGATCATTTAATATTTCTGTGTTTCCAAGATTAATGTTGATAATTAAACCATTATGATCCCCTTCGTATTTGAAGGTTTCTATTTTATTTTGTACTAAGTTAGTAATCTTTAGTCTTGCATCTAGAATGCAGATATCCAAAAACGATTTTGCTGGTTTAAATGTGCATTTTATGGGTCCTATGGCATTCATCTTAAAATCAATTGCATGTTCTTTGATCCATTTTTCTAGGTATTGGCCTCTGGTATTATAAACCTTTCCTCCGAATATTTCCGCTTTTGCATTCAAGTCTCCTGGTAGTAGGTAGTAATTATTAAGTTCGTTAAGTTGTAGTTTTATGAACAAATTACTTATTTCTTGAATAAAGGAACGAAGATTGTTATTGGTGGCATATGCACTTATAATTGTTAGGCTGGTGTTATTTTTTAGTTTTATTTTTATTGCGGTGATTTCTAGAGTTAAATCCATGTTATTTGTACTGTAATCTATAATCGAATAGTTAAGTTTATTGTTAACTAGGATGGCCGTGCCTCCTCCTTGGATGGCTCTTGGTCTGTCAGTTCTAATGATATTATAATCCTTAAACGATACTTTATGGTTTTGGTTTAGCTTTGTTTCCGATAAGAGCATGATGTCTGGCTGGTATTTTTCTAAAATTTTTAAGATTTCGTATCTTTTTTGATTTGAGATTAAGGAGTTAACATTCAAAGCGAGGAGTTTAAGATCCTCGTTATTTTTATTCGGGGTATTATTTACTCTTCTACGCATTCTAGGCTTTCTAAAATGGTTTTTATCTTTGTGTTGTTTAAATTTACTTGATTTATGATGTTTGCCATATCATTTTTAACCTCAGCTATTTGTACATTAAAGGTATTCAAAATTTGATTTGAAGAAAGCGAGTTTGATTGAGTTAGCGATCTATTAATTTGTGGATATTGTGAGTTTTGGTTCATAATCTTATAATAAGGTTGCCTTAAGACCTCCGAGTAAGCGTTCGTTTGTTTAGGTCTGTTTAAACTCTCTAAACTAGACTGAACTACCGTATTTATATTCTGTATTCTGTTTTCTTTTACGCTTCCTTTGGCTCGATTAGCGATTACCTGTGCGTCCTTGAGGTACGGACACCCTCTGTATGAAGCCGGATGGCCCTTTTGATTACAATTGACACAGGTCACCTGTTCACTTTTGTCTTCTTGTAGGATGCATTCGCCTGGTTTATGCGATGCGGTGCACTTCACACAGCGGTATCCTAACTTGCAGTTCCAGCTTGCGTGTCCAACTCTTTGGCAGTTTCTGCACTGGAAAACGATATTTCTTTTAAATTGTTCCCATCGTATTTTCTGGTAGAAGATTGCTTTGATATTTGTAAGCATTTTGGTTTCTGCTCGTGGTGCCAGTTGGATTACAAAAATATCCGGTTTCTCGTTTCGTGTGTTGCCTGTAGCGTTATTGGCTCTTGAAGCCATTTTTGAAACTTTCAATATGTTTATCTCATTTGCCGTTAAATTTTCCAGTTCGTCTTTAATCTCTAGTTCCGTATATCCTTTATTGATTCCTTTTAAAACTAGAGTTTTCGGCTTGAGATTTTTTGGTGTAAACGTGTAGAATTTTATATTCTTTTCTTCAAGTACTGCTTTTACTTTTTGATAAATTTCAATGTCTTTTGCGAAGATCGTGTGGTCCCCATCCATTGAGTTCTTAATAATTAAGTCTTCTTCTTTAATTTTATCCTTAAGTATGCTAATTAATATTTTAATATTGGTTTTATCCGTGATGATTGGTGGTGGTTTGTTTTCTTTGATAGGTTGTTGATCCCTCTGTTCAAGCGTTTGGGTTTCTGTAGCGTCCTTATTTGTTGCCTCATCAACCGCTTTCGGTGAGTCTTCGATATTTTAAATTTCATCGGTTTCCATTTCTTGTGATGTTGTTGGCTTGCCTTTTTTTTGCTGTTTCCCTTGCTGTTCTTGTAAATTATATTGGGCGTTATTTTAGTTAGTTGAGGTTTGCCCATTTCTTTTCTTCCTTTATTAAGGATTTTTTCAATCTGCTCCTGGGACGTGGTTTTTTTTGCGATTTTTGGCTGCTTGCATGCCTTTTCTGTCGATTCTTGGTCACTGGAGTTGGAAAGATCTCTCTTTTTCCTTTTTAACCAATGTTCCTGGTTGTTGTTTATAATAGTTCTGCAACTTCTATTTCCACTCATTTTTTTTGCTTAGATTTGCGGTGCATGTTGATAAGAAAAAGGAAAAAACTTCACTTCTCAGACACACTTTCTAATCCCTACTCACAATTGTTATTCGGACTCGGGTGGTTTTATTTTTGATTGTTTAGATTTTAAGAAAACTGTTGGCTTTTTCGGATATATTCGAATGCCGCCTTTAATTAGCGCGACGACTGTATTCGTCAAAGGTCGGCGAACGACTCTACATCTGTTACTCTCTGTTCTCTCAGCCGGGTCATAACATAGCCGAGCACTAACTATAGTGCGCTCGTGTTAGTGTTGTTCCGTGCGAGCCTGCCGGGAAGTCAACGAGGTTAGGATGTGTTGTCTTGGCGATTCCAGACACAACTGCGACGAGAAAATGTGTAACAACTCCTGTCTTCCACTTGTCGTCAAGCAGAGAATCAGCTCGGAGCAGGTTGTATAAAGACCTTTCATAACCTCTCTCTAATTCTTTCTGCTCCAGTTTCAGCTTTGGTGATGTTGTCAAAGGCTGAGGGTTCTTCACTGCAGCTTCCACGAGTATTCACTGTCTTGTGCTCATACCAGGTGAGAGAAATTTCGATATCCTCTTCTTCTTTATAGGTGTTGTTATTCTTCTATATGTTTTACAGATGCAGTGAGCTGTCATCCGGAGGTGCTTCTTGCAAGAGGTTAGCTGCCCGAGGAGGATTCACCAGGTAAGGAGCAATCCAATGTTGTTTATCTCCTTTCAGTCGTTACTTCTCTCTTGATTGTTTTGCAGGTT